>JZKD02S1751689.1:18160-30827 GCA_000966675.3 Picea glauca
AGGCTTAATCTTGTTCATTTCTCCTTTCAATTCCTCCTTTCCAGATTTTCGATGTTTTCTGGTAGGGGATGGGCTTGAACTACTGTGTGTCTTACTGTCAGAACGTCTTTGGGAGTGACTAAGATGTCGGATACCACTCCTCGACCTACTTCTTCTCCCATGGTTTTTGCGACTCTCTGTCGTACTTGAGTCTCTTCCCTTCTCAAGTTTCTTCTCTATTCTTTCTAGACTCTGCAAGAATTTTAAGTTTAATTTCCCTTGCCGATCCTTGACTTTCATGAGCTTTCGGCTATCAGCTCGACGCTCCTTGGCCTCTCTTTGCAATCCTTCAAGGATTTTTATTATATGTCCTTCCTTATCCATCTACTTTCCATGCCCATTAGAGTTCGATCCTTCGACTCCTAGGTTAACATCCTTTCCTTCTCGTTCATCTTCTATTTCAGGGGTAAACTGCATTTTTCCCCACTCCATACTCGACGTTGATTAACTAGGGTTCTGACCTTCGTTGAACTCTGCACATGCACTGTGCAATTCAATTTAAAATTGTCAGGCCATTAAACCTTCACGAACAAACACAATATTATAAGCCTGTTTGAGTAAAATAAAAGACATTTCGATTTTTAAAAATAAGTTTTCTGAGCTCTCAATAGGCTCTGCAAATTTATTGTTTTCGAAACTTCAGTTTCTCGGTACTTCAGGTTTCGGAACCTCGGGTTTTTGGTACCCGGAATTTCACTATGCATTAGTGACCTCCTACTCCCTTTTACTACAATTCCCCGAAATCCACAATTTCGGGTTTAATTAACTCTGACCCCCACAACATCGTTGTCGCCCTTAACTATGATGGGACATAGCGCATTCCAGAAGGTCCATGTCACCTTTGGTGAATTCATTGGGGTCCCACCCCTCTTACCTTTTCTTCACACTCACTAGCATGTGGTGCTCTTTAGGTATCTACGAGGTACATATTTCCGACTTAAGCTTTGGGTATCGAGGTTTCGGGATTCCCAACGACATGAGTTCCTACTCTCACGAACTCCCAATCTCCGGTTTGTCAATGCGCCCTTTTGCTTTAGCCCTTCGCGGTTAATCCAAGGTCCATGTGACCGCAGTATTATACCCTTATCGAGGTTTCGGGGTTCGGAGTTTCACAATGCATGGACTCCTTGTCTCCGTGATTCTCGATTTTCGGTGGATGACTCTTCTATCGGGACTTTCCCCGATTGCCTGGATTACTGTCACGCATCCACAACAAATGGATGATCCCGATTCAATATCGGGACTTCAGAACTTTTTCCATGAAAATTCCCGACCTCCTTCGTGACTCCAATTTCGTGATTTCTGATTTTTCGGAATGGAAAATTTCAAGACATGTGTCCACCCGAGATTCACGGCTATGGTTTCTTTGGTGTTTCGAGACTCACAAGGTCTCGGTTCTCTTGACTTCTAAAACCCCGATGACTCCAATATCCCGACGCCTTTCTAGGACTTCTCCTCTATCCATGAGGACTTAAACCCCATGCAACTTCTGTCAACTCGGATGGTTGATGGGTAATCCCACAGTGATCTTACGACTCATGATCCTCCCGAGTTTGAACTCCTGGTGTGGTCGTAACCTCCTGTGCAGTATCCAAAGGATTTAAACCTTGTGCACATTCTCTCGATCTGACGGTTACAAGGGTTCACCTTCCCTCCCGAAAGGATCCTAAGGTTCTAACACCCTTGGTGTAGAGACCTGTCTCCCCGTGGCCGTAGACCACATTGGATGCAGTTTCACTGCATTGCTAAATTTCCTGAGTTCTTAATAAAAAATCGTCAAGTGTCTCCTTGACGTTTCGGAGCAAACCAGGGTCCGAAATTGGTCCTCCCGACTCAACTTCCCCTTGCATTCTCAATCCAAAGACCACTCCACTGGCCCATCTAGGCTCAGTGTCGAAACCTTCGCTCTGATACCAATTTGTAGTATACCTTTTTCACTACCGAGGTTTTCACACCTCTCAGTTACCATTCTATACATGGAATTTTACATAATTCGTACAGACATTATAAGCACATGCATTTAAGCACAATTAAACACATTCAACACAGAGTATTCATATGAATTACTACCATGATCAACAAACAATTATCTTTTCATATTAATTCATATACACAGCGGAAAACATGATACATAAACAACACGGTCATGCACAACATGATCAAAACATAATTCAAATACTTATCTTTTAACATCTGTAGAAATCACCAACCAAGTGCAGGCCTTCCACGAACCTCCCAGCCTTAGACCACATTGTTCATCAGCTCCACAGTGGGTCACCCCCGAGCTGGGACTGAGCTCCACCCCAAGGCAAGGAATTCTAGACTAAGATGAGGTTACAGGGAAATAGCACAGAATATCTGGAAAGGTTCTTCCCAAAGATGCCATCTTACGCCCACTACTACCAGACTCTCATTCCCCACATGCCTATTCCACCCAGGAGTATACACCTTCACACGCACAGTCCATCGGTGCTAACCTCCTCTCTGGGTCTCGGCAACATGCCGGATCAGGAAGTCTCAGAGTCTGAAGCTGGTGTTGGACACTCTCTGGAAGAAATCGCTTCCCAGCAAACTCTTTCACCTGGAAAGAGTTGCTCACAGGCCAACAAACCTCACGCAATCTAGTATTGCGTAGTCTCAATGACTCATGGGATAACAGACACAGGTTTCCCCAACTGGTTCAGCAATCCTGGTTGGTTTCACAATCACAGCTTCAAGACAGGGAATACACGCACATTCTCGCTCATCTTTTCCCCGAACAAACAAAGACTCTTCCCTGAAATCAACACAGGCTTCTCGTTCTAGGAGTGCACACACCGGTTTTCTCAGGGCTTGACACAGACATTTCCTTCACAGGGTCGCACGAAGGTCCTCTACAGGAGTCGGGTTGGTCCTGCTGCTCATAAATCTGTACGCATTCAGACAATCCGGTGGAAATGGGAATGGAATATTCTCACGGCTCACCCTGGCCATTTTTATTCGCATGCACCAGGGTTGACACTTGTCACCCATGGAACTGCATGCGTTCCACCAGCACGCGTTCCTCCCACCACTTTGGGATTCACGTGTCCTTCCAAAAAGGACTTAGGATAAAAACATATGATGCTCATATCTTTTGGAATAATATTAAAATATTATTCCCATGGTTAATCCCCCTAAGCTCAACACTTAGCCCCTTTCCCACCTTCCAGCCCCTAGTTCCCTGCCCACTCTGTGGACGCTCAGTCCCCCATCACTCATTCATCATGGTCGGTCTACACCTGGCGGTGTTTATATTTTATTAATGTGCTGCATACATATAGATACAAAATCCAGGCCCTTGGCCTTCAACCCTTAAGCTCTATGGCCTAATCAAACACATAAGACTACCGACTTATACAAAACTTGGCTCACCAGCCTATAACACATATTTACAATCTTTTTCAGATCATGGTTTACATCGGGGCTCGGCCTTGGGGACACTACAATATTCATTCTGTTAATCAGTTCATTCCGCTCCTAAATCCAGATCAATTTTTCTTGTTTTCTTATTTGCTTATTTGCTTATTTTCTGGAAAAATTGTGGTCTGTATTATTTATCATAACTAAGTATTTAACATTTTGTTGCTAAGTAAATGATGCATGCATTTATGTATATTTTTTAAATATATCCTTTGTTTTTCCAAGTGCAATATGACACAGGTTGTGCGAAATGGCAGATGTAGATTATTATGAGAGGGTGGCTTTAACAAATGGTGTGCTCAACTATCATGGTTGGGACACTTGGAAATTGAAGAGGATTCTCGAAAACTATATAATAAACATCTTTATACACATATTTGTTAGTTGCATAAGATATGCTCGTGCCACAATGATGGTCATGGAACCCATATGATGTTGTTCATGGAACCCATACGTCGGAGGACTAGTGGGCACAAGAGAGAAGGGGAGAAGAAGGGCTCATTTGTGCCTCTTAGTTGCACAAGATATGGTTGTGCCACAACGTTGGTCATGGTACCCATACGCAGGAGGAGTAGTGGATGAAAAAGGGGAGAAGAAGGGCTTGTTTGAGGCACACAAATGGTACACAACAACAAATTTCTCACTTTGGATGGAAGACATGAAGACAATGCTAACACACAATAGCTTCGGTGCTCACACAATGGGACAAACCTGAGGATGCTTATTCTTGAATGGGCAGTTCAGAGGATGCTCATACTCGACTAGACAGAGAGAGTCTCTGTGCATAATATGCAGTCGATTGAATAAGAAAATTCACCACCATCAACAAAATAAGTTGATCTTGAATGAAAAACTTTGGAAGCATCACCAACGGCAACGAAAAATGAGGCAACAACGAAAATGAAGTAAGTAATGTAAATTTTTTTTCACTGTCAAGAAATTAACTGTAAATGGAAGGAAAATAAATTAGAATTTGATTTGGTATAAAAATAAATTAGAATTTGATTTGACTCACCATATACCTGCATTTCTCCCAAAATTATTTTGGCTTAGCCTGCATGAAAGTTCAAAATGGAAAAAATTGATGTCCATGCTAGCTAGTTGTAGAAGAAAAAACAACATTTCAAATGTGGGTGAGCCAAAAATTGCCATTACATGAAATTACAGTATTACAGTATAGTATTCAACAATAATATTTGTGTTGTGAGAATAACACCGATAATTGAAGCTTTCATGAAAATGATACCTTGTTGGAGCTTGAGGCCAGATTCTAAAGATTGGTACAATACTGGATACAAGGGTTTCCTGGGTTGGGGTTACCAATTGTAAGTTTCGTTGGTTCTCCATGACCAATCATACCATTTAGAATTCATTGATGATAGTTTGACATTGTATTTAGAAGGCCAACATTTTTTGGATTTTGCTTATAATTTGAATGTCAATGGCTTGTTTCGTCAAACTGCGAAACAAGCTTACTGTCCACCGTTAGCTAATTACCAAGATGTAGTTCCCTATGAGAAAGAGAAGGAAAATAACCAGCTATGCCACAGTTGGCACATGTCTGAGTCTAGAATCTTTTTTAAATTCAGTTTGCAAGAGAGGAATACTACCCTAATTGTATATACGTATCATCCCCGCCTTCTAGTGAAGATGCTTTTGATCATAACAAATTAATCCTTCCCGCGAATTCGCCAGAAGATCCAATGTCATATTCTACTCTATCATCTAGCATTAAATGGGTGGGAGGAGATGATAGTGAGCTATTAGGAAGTAATTTTACACAGATACAAACCTCTTATGAGGAACATTCAACCATTGCACATAAGAGAAATCACAATGAAGGAATTTTACTTATAGATAGGATCTTGAAACTAATGACTCATTTTTAGGATGCATGCATGTAGGTTACCACACTTCTCGCATCGACTGCAGAGGTTGTAGTGCCAGACATTGACTGCAGCGTCAAGGAGGAGTCATCGACCATACTGCAATGGTACAGAGCACAACCACCAAAGTAGCCTATCATATAAATTTATTTTATAAACTAATTTTTAGCTTTGACAAATAATTTTAAAATGTTGCATACACCAAGGGATTTATATCACATAAAAATAATTCGAGTCAATGAAAAATTGAATACATCAAATTAAAAAAAATGAGAAAATGTATTGGTTTTTCGAAATAAATTCTAATAATGAATTAAGCTTCGTATTTTGAATGAATGAATAAAAATTGAGAAAAAGTATTGGTTGTTAGAAATAAATTCTAATAATGAATTAAGCTTCATATTTTGAATAAATGAATAAGTGGTAAACTAAAAAGCACTAATTAATGTAGCAAAATGGGAGAACTAATGGGCAGTCAAACGGCTTTGACCGCTAGGCAAAAGATATATTCCGTTCATTTTTTCGTCTTTTATATTGTGTTTGAAACCATAATTACATTTTATATAAACTTTTAATAAGAAGATTAAAAAACAATTTCTCATATTATTTATCATAACTAAGTATTTAACATTTTTTTGCTAAGTAAATGATGCATGCATTCATGTATATTTTTAAAAATATCCTTTGTTTTTCCAAGTGCAAGATGGCACAGGTTGTGCAAAATGGAAGATGTAGATTATTATGAGAGGGCAACAAACAAAGGTCATCAATCAGATAATTGTGCACATCCTACGCATGTACAACTCTAAGCATCCACGTACATGGGATCAGAGTCTCCCATATGTTCAACACAGTTACAATAAGGATCTCCATAGTGTTGACGATTAAAATCACAACGAAGATTTCGCCCGCAAAGTATTGCTAAAGCCTATTATTATAATATAACGATATATACAATACTAGTAGGTGGGAACCCCTTTTAGATTGGAGGATCAAATCTGGTTCTTATTTGAGGTTTTATGTTGTTGTTCGAGACTGCTTACAAGGTTCTACACGATTGATGAAATCTTGGTTTTGTTTGCGACATAATGGTAGATGGATAATGTATTCTATGTGTGGTTTTTCATTGCTCTAAGCTCTAGTTTAATATGAATAGCATATACCCATGGTTATTGCATTGTTATTTAAGCCATGAATCGTCACATGTTATACCTGCACAAGACACATGTTAGTTATAACATGAAATCAGAGCAAGTGAAAAGAGACCTATGGAAAAATCTAAGGAAGAAACTAAACTATGCTACTATGCTACTATGCTACACTATTTTCATTGACATTAAAGAAATGGTGTTGGTCCTAACTAACCATTGTAGTGGCTATATGATTTGCTGGGTTATATGTAAGCACATTTGATATGCGTTATGGTATGGTTGACAATGGTTAAATGTGATATGGGGTGGCGCATTTGGCAAGTAATGGATGTTAGTTTCGATGAATGATTTAATTGAATGGATGAATGGATGGCATGTAGTAAGTAATTGAATGAGTAAAGGATGGAAGTGACCTTCATTTAATGCACGTCACTCCATACCTCTCCCACTGGCCATCACCCTAGCTTGGATATTGTTCAATTGTTGTTCACTATGGTTAAGCTCTGATTTTCAGGCAAGGGAAGAACTGCTCCACCAGGATCGCGTTTTTAAGGTTTTTTGTTACATGTATGTCTTTTTTTCCATCCATGAACCCGCTCTGGTTATGAAATAGATATTGACTCGGTGATGTATGGGTTTGTGATTTTCTTGATACTGGAAACTATGTAAACTTGTGATATTTCTCTGGAATGGTTGGTTGTGTGGTTTTCATTGCAAATGGAAAATGATGGTTGAAGTCACAGTATCATTGATTATTCTGAGTGGTAGAAGCCATGAAGGCTATCTGTTGTCCTTATGGGTTTATAGCTCAACATGGTTAATCGGTTGATTCGAGAAATGAAGTGGGCACGCAATCCCTACCTCTTGTGTTGTAACAGTTGGATTGTTGACTCAACATTGTTTTATGGTTTGATTGAGAGTATGCCTCTTTGTGTTATGCACTGGGTTGTGTGTTTCGTACAGCATGGTATAAGTTGAAATGATGGTTGTTGTTAATGTGTGTTTTGATTGCCAATCAGGATTATTGCAACTTAAAATATTGATGATTGTGTTTTGGATTTCCACTATGTATGTTTGATGGATATCGTGCATTGTATCATTGATTGCACCATCAAATATGGGCACGGGTTCTGTAACAGTATGGTTTTATTGCAATTTAATTGTTAAATTGAATTGAGGAATGAAATCGAGAACGATTTTAAAATAACTCGTGTCTGTGTTTGATTTGAAGGTTTAATTTATGACTATGGTTTATGGTTTGGATGTTCAATAGAGTCAATACAAATGTCTGTTAAACAAATGGTTAAACAATTTGTATGGATTGGATTGCATGAGTCTGATATGTTGCTGAACCAAAATTTATTTCATATTTTAAAAGAGTTGTCATGTATGGTTGTTAAAGAAACTATTTTTCTAATCAATAATGCATACAAGAATGATATTTTTCATCTGAGGTATCCATGTCAGAGGTAAATGAGGAAGGGATAATTTGAACATGGGCCCTAGATGGCCAAGATTCTCAATTCACTTTGATGTTGATTCGCAAGAGTTAGGCCAGTTGTTTCAGGCTGGGTTTTTCAATTGGATTGGGCAAGGAGTGGTCCAACCTAGGCCTGAAAGGCCTCCATTCCAAGATCCACAAGCCCTTGGTAGTCATTTCCCCCCTCATGTCTCATTGCAAACTGAGGTTCCCGAAAATGATAGATGGCAAGAGATTGTCCACCCGACAGTCTCCCAACATCGTGGCTGGCCCAATTTGTCTTTACCTTCTCCCTCGCCTATCAATCAAATTTCCCAAGATGCATCTACCCACTCACCAGCTCAGTCATCCCATGCTAGAAAAAGGTTGAAAACCGAGGCCCACCATGCCCCTGACAAAGGAAAAACCATTGCTGCCCCTTCCTCACCCTCCAATGGCTCTGATAAATTTGTGTCCTCTCGGATGCATTTGAGGGATGATTTCTCTCATGTGATCAACGAGATTAGGCCTAAAGGCTCAGCACAGGCAAAGGCAGTTTCAGAGAGATCAAAAGGTGACAACATCAATAAGGGAAGGATTGCATCTCAAAGTGGGAAATATGGATTTTAAGTTTTTATTTATTTATATATTGTTGAGAATAATTGACTTCAGAAATTTTGGACAACATGTTATTTTTGGATATATGAGTAATATATTTTGAAAATAACTTCAAATATCATTGAGATAAATTGTCAAACATGAATGTGATGATGGGAGTCACAAGCATGGATGTTTTGTTTAATTAACTAGTTGTGTTATGATTGTTAAAAGATAAAGGGGAGTCACAAGGGGTCCCACCTACTAGTTATTATTTATTTAAAAACTCTTATTATGATTTATTACTTTTCCCCTAACTAAAAATATGGTTGAGTTTTTAGTTAAATTCTAATGAAGTAGTTCAACTACTTCAACCAATTCTAATTTGCTTAAAGGGAAAAGGAAAGGGAGGAACAAAGGAGATAGAAGGAGAAGCATACTAAGGTTTGCTCTTGAGTTTTGTGGAGATAATTTAGTGTTCATTCATTCCTTAATTCATTAGAATCCTAATTTTTTTTATGATAGAAAGGTCTTATTGTAGACAACAAGATTCATGGCTGAATTACATCATTCAGACACTTGTTTTTCAGAGGTGTTGATCTATCTTTGATAGTCTGTGTAGACTTGTCTATTTGTGAATTAGTTTTCATGACTGACAAAGGCTATTGTGCATATTCTAGTGGGAAGTAATGTGTGGCAAGATGATCCATCTTTTCAAGTTCATTTTTTTATTTTCTGTCAAAAGTCTTTTTGTATGTTTCATCGGGGATGTCTAAGTTTGACTTTGGTCCAAAATTTTATCAGGAAATTTTGTAAAGAGAACAATTCTTTGACGAATTGGAATGAAATAAAGGATTGATTTATGTCTCATATGTGTATATTATTGACTTGGTGTCTTTAATTTTGTCTCTATATTTATTTCAACATATGATATATTCAAAAAGTTATATAAAAAATGAGTTTTTCAACAAGCTTTTAATTATAAAAAAACAGCCTAAGCACTTGTAAATAATACTTGTGAATTAGGATATTAGTTTTGATGGTTATAAACATAGGGTGATATTCATGTCTATATTTCTTTATCTAGGAAGGATATGAAAATGTTTGAGTAAGATCATTTCATATCTTTTCCTCAACATTTATTTGGCGACCATACTAGGGAGATCTTCGATATCTCTCTGGTTAATTTTTATGCTTGATTAGCATCGAACACATCTATTTTTCTGATATTGATTCTTTGACTGTTTTATTTCTTAATGATTGTGCCTGCTACAAGGAAACCCAATATTGAGCCCGATCTTCAAGATCAGACCAACATTGCTTTGAATTTGTTTAACACCATTTTAGACACTCCCAATACTCATGTTGAGCTTAATGATTCATGGGCATAAATTGAACGAGATATTAGTGCCCAAGAAAATTGGGAAGCTAGACGTAGACAACCTAGAAATTAGTAGTTACCTTCTTGTTCCTTCAGTTTGGGCCTTACTTTCATGTCCTTAGACTCTCGTGTTTCTAGAAGAAGAAGAGGCTTATCACCTGAAATTAATCCTATTGTTGAAATAGGAAGAAGGAACGTTGTGTTGTCAACCCAACAAAGTCCTCTAAGGAGAACTTTGTCTGATTCATCCAGTTCGTCTTTTTATCCCTCACCTATCATCCATAAGATGGCATCAAGTGGTGGCTCTAGTTGCACTGGAAGTGTTTCCTCCTCTCGGTCTTCAGCTTTGTCAGTGATTGGTAGTTTATATAGCCACCATATCCATGTCCAATCTACCATGAATCCCACCAAAGTCATTAAAAAGTATGGGCTTTTTCAATTTGAAGAAGATGCCACAACCACACCATGGCATGTGTCCTCTCCTCTTAACCTAGCACCTACTACTCGTCCACTTCCTAAATTCAAAGAGAATCTCCCTAGGTTCTTGGGAAATAACATTGCCACTACAAATGAACACTTGGTGGCATTTTCTAATGCCTGTCACAATATAGGATCCAATGACAACGTTACTTGCATGCACTTATTTGTCAATTCCTTGGAAGGGAAGGTTGCGGTCGATTTCTTTGACCTTCCTCCTAAGATTTTGTCTACTTGGGAGGAGTAGTTTATTGGTTCAGATCCACCTATCGGAAATCTAAAATCTCATCTGAGGAGTTATGGGAGTACAAGAATGTCACCTATAAGGATGGTGAGACCATCAAGTCTTTCATCTTGTGTTTCACCAAGCGATACAATCAAATCCATGAACTCATTCGACCTCATAACTAAACCACTTTCATGCATTATTACAATGCATTACCTTTCCCCTATCGTAATAGGATTGAGGAAAATTCCATTGATAATCTTGGTTCCGCTCTGCATACTTGTTTAGAGTATGAAGAACAGCTTGAAAGAAGATGTCTTCCCCAGGCAGAATAAATTAAACAAACAGACATGTCTACCCTCTTACAACTAGTACAAGATATGAATAATCATATGATAGCATATGAGTGAAAAGGAACTGTCTCCCCTCTCACCCCTGGAGCTTCATCCTCTTCTGCACCCCCCTTTAGGAATCCAATTGAAAATAATTTTCAGCCTAAAGCTATCTTGCCTCGAAGTTGGTGTAACTTTTGCGAGGAACACCATGAGGAAGCCACATATGAGGTAAGGAAGAGACAAGAAACTACCAGCGTTGTCTTAGATTTTGAAGATCCATAAGATGTCATGATCATCAATACTAGGAACAAATCCTATGCTATGAAGGGAAAATATGATCCTCCTTGCAATTCTTCTAGCCCAAGCTCATCTTCACCAGTTGCTATGGTTCAGGTTCCTAAGGTTCTTGACAATCAAGAAACAACTTCCCCTTTCCCCTCTTCCAAATACAATATTTTGAATCAGTTGGACAACATCAAAGCAGATGCCACCCTTTTGGACATGGTTGTCGTCCCTAAACAATAGAGGAATCTGAAACAATTCATGGAAGGAAAGGCTTCTTGTGTAGACAACCTCTCTGAAGAGGTGAATGAAGAGGATTTGTCTGTAAATAAAGTAGGTGTACATAACTTTAGATACCCTATAAAAAAATCCCCCTTTTTATATTTCTGTAAATATTATGGATAAATTCGCCCATTGTTGTCTCATTGATGGCAGTTCAGGCCCAAGTTTGATGTCGAATATTATTATGGAAGAGATAGGCTTGTCTTGTACAAATGAAAATTCCAAAAGCATGCTTTCCTATAATACCCTACAACAAACGACCATAGGTGATATTAAGGATGTGATCTTAGTTTTGTGCGCACACCCTGAAGGACAACCCCTAGTATCCAGGTAATTGATATGCCAGTAAGCAATTACTCAATCATCTTGGGAAGAGATTGGCAAGATTTAACAAGTGGATACCTCTCACTCGACAGAACACATTTATCCATTCCTCAGAATGGTAAAAACATTATATTCCTTAGAGAGGGAAGGATTTCACCTTACATAAAGTGTCCCACAGCCTAATGTAAACTATATCAAAGAGGACCTAGGAGTGTATTCCATTTTTGCTGAGGAGGATAACATTCCCTTGGAACAAATTTATTTAGATGATGGTATGTGGCACATGCACTTTGATGGTTCATGCTCAAATGAAGGTAATGGAGCTAGCATTGTCTTGATTTCTCCTGTAGGAAAAATCCATAACTTTTATTATAGGTTGGAGTTTGCTTGCACGAACAATGTCACTGAATTAGAAGCTTTATTGTTAGGCATTGAAAATGCCTATAATCTTGATTGTGGTCACCTTTTAGTTTTTGGGGATTCTGATCTTGTTGTGAAGCTCATATGTAAGATTCACTCCCCTAGCAACAAGTTGATGAAGCGATACACCCAAACTGTTTGAGCACTTATCTCGAACCTATTATCTTTCAAAATCACTCATGTTAAGAGGGAATCGAACTCAATGGATGATCGGTTAGCTACTTTTGCATCCTCTCCTACTCGACAACTTCTACCACATAGACCTGATTGTACTTTTCAATCTCTATACCGTCCACATATCCCTGACAATATAGAATCTTGGAAGGTCTTCCCTAACGATGAGAGCATTTGTGCTTTCATTCAAAAT
>JZKD02S1751689.1:45112-74089 GCA_000966675.3 Picea glauca
ATATTAACTAATTAATTATTATTTATTACTTGTTCATGTCTGTCAAGGATTAATTAATTATTAATTAATAATCATTAATTAATTGAGTAAAGAATTAAAGGGGGTTAATAATTTTGATTTTTTAAGGACTTATGTATTCGGGAAGGGATAGGACATTAAATATAAGGATAAGATATTAATAAGGGATAAGATAAGATAATAAATACGAAAGGATAAAATAATAAATAATTGGATAAGGGGAATTGACTATGTGTGGCTAAGGAAGTAAATGAGGAGAAAGGGCAGTGAAAAAGGGATATGAGGGGAGGAGGTTTATGAAGGCAGAGATTATCATTCTACAGGGAATTTTTATTTTGGAGGGTTCTCTTGGATTTGCACAGAGGAGGATTTGAGTTCTGTAGTCGGGAAGGATTAGTACAGGGGGCACCAGTTTGCTGGAGGTTTTGGGCACGGGGGCCAGGATATCCATATGATATCCTGGAGCTAGGAAGCTGTCCTAGTTGGTAGGGTGGAACAAGGTTTGGGCAGTGTTTGACACAGTTCAGCAACGAACAACCAGATCGACGGGGAAATTAGCATCAGGGAGAGGTAAGTTAATTATTCTGTTGAGTAATTCTTATGTTGTGGATAAAATTTTAAATTTTTTTGTCGAATATCATATGCTCAGATGCTGGTGATTGAATTATTTTAATATAAGAAAGAATTATATGCTAAATTAGAATTAAATTTTGTATTTTTTTTTACGGCTGCTACAAACATGCTGAGTATAGTGAAGAAATTGATGAAGAGGATAGTTCCCTATCAACTCTCTTTTACATTGATAACCAGATCCTCCTTGTATCTGAACATCCCTAGTATAAGAATTTAATTTACTATTTACAAAACTAAAGATGTCCAGACAAATTAGACACTCATCAAAGGAGAAGGCTCTATCTTGAATCCGCAAGATACGTCATTATAGTATATTTTTTGTTTTGAAGGTCTACTGATGGTGTGTTGCTTCGCTTTGTAGACAATGAGGATTCACATAAACTATTGCAATAAACTCACGGTTCTTCAAATTCGTTCATTCATGTAGGAGGCCATTTTTCTGCTAAGACCATTGCTTTCAAGATTATTAGAAAAGAATACTCTTGGCCTTCAATCTTTTGTGATTCTTATGTTTTCTCCAAATCTTGTGACAAGTGCCAAAAAAAAATTGGGAAATAACACCTTTTAGCCATGCCCTTACAACCTGTCCTCCTAGACTTTCCCTTTTCAAAGTGGGGATTGGATTTTATTGGTCTTATAAATCCTCCATCTTCAGCAGGACAAGTTTTTATTTTGACAACCACAGCCTATTTTACAAAATGGGTTGAAGCTATCCCACTTAAGAATTCAACAGACGATCAGGTAATTTCTTTCC
Source organism: Picea glauca (assembly GCA_000966675.3). Lineage (NCBI taxonomy): Eukaryota > Viridiplantae > Streptophyta > Pinopsida > Pinales > Pinaceae > Picea > Picea glauca. The sequence continues at coordinate 46,518 of JZKD02S1751689.1, forward strand.
TTGAAAATAACATCTTTTCCAGATTTGGTCTTCCATTGGAAACTATTACAGACAATGGTACCACTTTCATTTCTTCTAAGATGACCTAATTTTTAACTAAGTTGGGGGTTAAACATTTCACCTCATCAACTTATTATCCCCAAGGAAATGGGTAGGTTGAGTCTACCAATAAAAATATGGTGAGAATCATTAAAAGGCTCATCAAAGATAAGCCTCGCCAATGGCACACTCTCCTCACTTATGCCCTTTGGGCAGATCGAACTACCACCAAGGTAAGCACTGGTTGCACTCCTTTCCAGCTTGTTTATGGTCAAGAAGCCCTCCTGCATATTGAGTTGGAACTTTCTTCCTTCAGGTTGATGCTACAAATCGAAGAATTAAATTATTATGATGTTTCACAAAGGATAAACGCACTCCTAGCTTTAGAAGAGCAAAGGATGTTTGCCTTGGATAATATAAAAAGGAGACATCAGACTGTTAAGAAAGATTTCAACAAGAGTGTCAAGACTGTCAAATTTAGAGTCAATGAAAAAGTACTTTTGTGGGATTCAGCTCACGCTGATAGGGAAGACATTCAAAATTTCAAAAATTGTGGTTGGGTCCTTTCAAAATCGTTTTTGTCCTAGGTACTAACTCTTACATCCTAAAATATTTACAGGAGCGATAATTCTCCTACAACACTAATAGTTCCCACTTAAAACATTACGTGGAACCAACTTAAAAGTTTTAACATTGTTTGGATTTTCTGTATATTATTAGTCTAGCTCTGCTTTCATTTTTTTCACTGTTTCATTTATTCTTTACAGTATTTTGATTTCTTCTTTCTGTTTTTAACAATTTCCTGCTGCTTTTACATTTCTATCATTTTATTTCTGTTGTTTTAAACTTTGCAATTTTAATTTTTCCATGATTTTTATTTATTTTTCGTCTTTTAGTTGAGTTTGGTCAAGAATAAGATGTTGGATCATTCCTGCCACAGTGACACTCCTGCAAGATATTGTTAGTCAATAACAATCAAGATTACATAGCCATTATGAAGTTTCCTCTGAAAGCAATTGAATTTGTTATATGCTTTCATTGTTGTCTTATAAAGAAATTGGTTATCTCCCGCTTCTACTTTCCATTTCTTCGTCCATTTGAAAATTTAAAAGAGCAAGTCCATAATTTTTCTCCTTGAAGTAAAGAGTAGATTCTAGTTGGATGATTATGCATACAGGGATAAACCCCCTCATACTTAACATTTTTCATGAGTTATTCCCAAATTCCCGATCATTTTTCCATTAAATCCTCTCACTTCCCTCTGTTGCATAATATTCTTAGTTATGTATTCTTGACCTGTTGTTCTTGGTCTGCGAAACCATAAGTTCTGAGTTATAAATCTGTCAAAAACAAATTTTCCTATGGAGTCACCAGTTTGTTGACAATTAAAATCGCAACGAGGATTTTCCCGCAAAGTATTGTTAAAGCCTATTATTATAAGTTAACGATATATATAATACTAGTAGGTGGGACCCCCTTGTAGATTGGAGGATCAAATCTGGTTCTTATTTGAGGTTTTATGTTGTCGTTCAAGACTGCTTATAAGGTTCTACACGATTGATAAAATCTTGGTTTTGTTTGCGACATAATGGCAGATGGATAATGCATGCTATGTGTGGTTTTTCGTTTCTCTAAGCTCTAATTTTATATGAATAGCTTATACCCATTGTTATTGCATTGCTATTTAAGCCATGAATCGTCACATGTTGTACAAGACACATGTTAGTTATAACATGAAATAAGAGCAAGTGAAAAGAGACCTATGGAAGAATCTAAGGAAGAAACTAAACTATGCTACTGTTGTAACATATATTAAATTCGACTATGTTGCCCAAAGTACAAATCGGTTCTCGTTTATTCACATTAACAAAGGGCTGTTGGCATTGGGAATGTCATCAGTGCATTGGGAGCATAGAGGATGCAAAAGAAGTGTCTGGATGAATGCGTTGTTGACCCTAAGGTCAAATGTGTTCTAGTTGAGGGCAGTTCACCTCGGGCTTTTTCTGCAGGAGGCCTTGTTGTTGGTAGCCTGGGGAGAATAATCCAAAAAGAAATTTTTTGGGGTTTGTACCATGGACTTTCACCAACAATTATAGCATTACTCCCAAATTGGGCAGTGTACGTTACTGTATATGATCAATTGAAAAGATTGTTACAACAACAGGAAGGAAATGCAGAAGATGTGAGTCAAGAAATATCATAGTCTTGCTGGTGATCAATGACAATTTGAAACTTAAGCAGAGTCCTGAAGAAGTATATTTTGATCACCCTGATTTTGTCTGGACAGAAGGTGACGGTGATAGAGCCGTAGGCATGCATGAAGTAAGCAGTAATGGAACTTTCACTCTGAATTTTGATGCTTTTAATGGAGGCAAGGATAGGTCTATTCATATCACAGATTTCCCTTGTGAAATGAAAATAAATAAAAAATATTCTCTTGGCTTCCAATAATCGGTTTGAAGACATTAGGAGTTGTCATCCTGTTGATGGCCAATGATTGAAGCCCTATATGAAGGTAGAAACATTCTCTTTCGCTCCCCTGGGACTGAAAATTTTAAAGAGGATAGGAATGATCATACTTCTAATTTCCTGGAGCCAAATTTGAATAGACCAATGAGTATGACAGAGGTGGCACAGAATTGCCGACGAAATTTAAATAGTTTGTTGATGTCAAAGAAGCATGTGTTTCCGGTCTTGCAATAAATGAAACTTTTGATCTGTCGCTGGAACAAAGGTCTTACATGGTGAATTTTAAAAACCCTCTGGCCTATGATACTGAAGGAGAGGGTGAGTATGGTGATGATTTCATAACAGCATTGGGAGAATGCTTCTCTTCTGCTGCTATGCGCACCAAATACAGAGAATACCCCCGTCCAGAGATGATCAATGGATACCCAGAGCTGATCGCATAAGGAGATAAGTTGGGCGACAGAACCGATAGCATTGCTCCATTCCTTGAGTCCCATATTGTGGAAATTGAGGACGTAAGCGTACACATGAGTCTGAGCCCTGTGCCTATAATAAATCAGCATGTTCTTGATCTTGAAATACAGGTGGTAGAACGTTCCCAAAGATTCAAACATAAGATACTCCTACAAGTCATGAATTTGCGGATGCACTGCAACCAGAATTATGCTCATGCAGCTTCTCCCGCAACCTGTGCTAATCCATAGTTGTTTTCAAGTTCCTCGAGCCCCTGGGACTATCGCGATCTTCCAACCGTCACCGATCGCAGAGTAAAGGTGGGAATTCGATATCCAATGGGTGTAGATGACAAAGGTTATCCTAAAATTCAACCAACCAAAGAATCCGAAGACATGCATGTTATGAAAATAATACAAAGGAACGGAGACTCGGGCTATACTGAAGACACGATCAAATTTGCCAGTACAGAACATAATCTTTGACGGTAGGAAAATAAAATCTTTGCCAGACAATTTTCCCAGGTATTTTTAAATGAAATGGTCGACGCTGCCAAATGTATCAATTTTAGGGTTGTGGAGATACCTGTCCCGAACAGACTGTGGATCGTGCCTAACTTTTGCCAGAAAACATTTATTGACGTGCCAGACTGGGGCTATTTGGGGACAATTTGGAACTGATAAGTGCTACGTGTGTTTCGAGCTTTATCAATTTTACACCACTTCCGTTCTCTCGCCGCCACCAGAAGAAAGTCCTCCCTCGTCCTCTGAAGGCAAAAGACCTAGGGTGCTCGCGATAAGTCTGAGCGTAGTATGCCGTTACGGTTGTATCGATTGCAACCATAGGATTTTGCAAGTGGAATTTTTTCCCTCGTCCGAAACGTTGGGAAGAGATTTATCGAACAGGAGGTGATGAAGGAGATTCTATCTTAACGCCGACTATAGTTAATACAAAACTTATTCTCAAGTACGACATTCTGAGAGTTCCAATTTCGCTTCTGGAGGCCGGGTTCGACCCTTACGTTGGAAGGGCTTTTTCGCCACTATATGTTGTTGGTCTGTGCCCATCAGACAACCACTGCACTGTTTCGGTTCATCGCATAATTGGGTCGGACCATGATCGTAGCCAACATATTGGGTTCTTTTGAGGGGGTTATTATTTTGCTCCTTGGTGTATTTCTTCTCTCTCAACAGGGCGTCAAAGGCTGGTGGATATGGGTTACCGGATATCTCCTCTCATGCATGGCTAGAATACCATCTCTGTGAACGAGTTTTTGAGTCACAGCTGGAAGAAGCCAGCCGTGAGCAATGGCACCTTAGTTGAAAAGTGTTGCCACTTCTCGGACCTCATGAATCTGATAAGTAGAGCGAATCCTGTTCGGGTGATAGCTTCTGGTTCACACGACATCAATCATAAGGATGAAGAATATGATGGGAAGATACCAGGAGGTTTGCGCGGTTGGTGACATCGGGAAGGGTGAGGCATTTGTGCCAGAGAGTATTGTACGTATTGGAACCCAGGCTGGTGGACGAGCAGGAGTCTAGACTACAGAGGTCCATGATGAAAGAGTAAAGTATGCGGGTCTGCATCATGGATCTAGTTACTTGGAACACCTTGAATTTCTGGCTGCTATTAGAAAAAAGAGGAATCAAGCATCTACTGTCAGCATGCGAGAAGATCTCATATCAGTAGTCATGGGTGTAGCGGCGCAGCTTTCCATAGAAACCGGCCAATCGATCACTATAAAGGAAGTTCTTGAAGGAAAAAGGCCATGAATATTTTTCTTTGCTTGGCAAATGATGTTCAATAATTTGTTTCACTATGCCATGGAAAATAAAATAATGAGTCATTTAGTTCTTTTCATTTGTATCTCAGTTGGGATTTGATCATCTGTTTAGGCCTTGGCAACTCTCATATGGTGTTGTTTTCATTCGTATCTCATTCGGGATCCGTCCATGCTCAGAGAGCGAATTGTGTATGGACCTAGGTCTGTCCTTGGGGTCGCTGTTAATTGAAATTACATATTCCCAGGTAGATGATCCAGCGTGCAGATTAAGACACATGCAAGGAATAACAGAAACCTGTCGATCCGTCCAGAAATCCGTTACAACTGTAGGGACCATTTTGTCCATTTGTCAAAGCCATTGGTAGCAGTTTGAGTAACCTGCAGAGCTGGCAGATGCACTCAGCAGCCGCAGAGTTCCAAAAGATAAATCATTTCTCATTCCCTGGAACTCAAAGAGTTTTATATTAGATTTTTTTTATTTTTTTTTAAGGGATGAGATGTAAGAGAAGAAAGGGGGGGCACATGAGCGCAGGACTGGGAGAAAAATATCTGTCAAGAGAGATTCATTGTAATTGCTGAGTTATTGTGTAAGCCATTATTGGAGTAATAAAAAAGATGTTTATTTGCGACTGTGAGATTCATCACAGACAATTTCTTTCAGCATGTTTTCTTCTCTTTTAGTTGTGATAAAACTGTTTGGATTTCGTTTATGTGTTTCCTTACGCACAGCTGAAATTGTCTTTACCATCTCTTTATGTCTTCCTTAATCCATTACGACTGCATTACATTTTGTTTTCCTCTAACTGATGGGTTTCATTACACTTTAGTATGACCACTACTGTAACGAAAGGGTTTGGGTTTTCTGCAAATGTTTATTACCTTTCCTCTGCACCAGCTATCAGCTGTGTAAGACCAATCTGCATTTCCAGAACTCTACATGTATCCTTTGCTACGTCGGCCTTTCCTTTTTCTTTCCCCTACCGCATCATGATTTATCAAAGCGCTGAAGGATAGACTTACTTTGCCTCACTTTCCGCAAGCTATTCGATCTCTGCTATTGTCTCTTTTTCTCGGTTTTCATTTGACTCCATGCCCAATGGACCTTTTCCCCTGGTTTAGCACCCAAACTCCAAAAATCTAAGACCATCTTTCACCCATAAATCTGTCCACCTTTTTCATGCTACTTAAATTCCTATTGTGACATTGTTCGAGAGATCCCTCTCGGGTTGGAAGGGGCAGCTCCCAATCCAAAGTGGTTCGAGGTTTCCTCGGGATTGATTTGCTACAGCCCATTTCAGTTCTGAGTGTCAACAGCTACTATGCTACACTATATGCATTGAAATAAAAGAAATGGTGTTGGTCCTAACTAACCATTGTAGTGGGTATACAATTTGTTGAGTTATATGAAAGCACATTTGGTATGCATTATGTTATGGTTGGCAATGGTTAAATGTGATATGGGGTGGCACATTTGGCAAGTAATGGATGTTAGTTTCGATGCATGGATTAATTGAATGGATTAATGGATGGTTGGATGGAATGTACTAAGTAAGTGAATGAGTAAAGGATGGAAGCGATGTGCATTTACTGCACATCACTCCATACCTCTCCCACTGGCTATCACCCTAGCTTGGCTATTGTTCAATTATTGTTCGCTATGGTTAAGCTTTGATTTTCAGGCAAGTGAAAAATTGCTCGACCAAGCTCGTGTTTTTAAGGCTTTTTGGTTACAAGTATGTCTTTTTCGCCATCTATGAACCCGCTCTGGTTATGAAATAGATATTGTCTCGGTAATGTATGGGTCTGTGCTTTTCTTGAGACTGGAAACTATGTAAACTTGTGATATTTCTCTGGAATGGTTGGTTGTGTGGTTTTCGTTGCAAATGGAAAATGATGGTTGAAGTCACAGTTTCATTGATTATTCTGAGTGGTAGAAGCCATGAAGGCTTTCTGTTGTCCTTATGGGTTTTTGTTGGAGGTTTCATCTAGTCCAGACTTGTTGGTTGTCTCCACACAGTTATTGTCACCATGCCTGGTCATATTTGTTGTTATGGGGTTGTTGGGTTTGATTTCGAACCACCTTGTGTCACTGCATATCGTTTTACCTGGGTATGGGCTCGTTTATACTATTGGTGTCTGCGTAGTTGGTTATGATGGCTATTATTCCAAGGGGATTGATTTGAGGTTGATTGTTATTTCATGTCTCTTTTTTTATATCAGAATTACTCGAGTTGATTGGGGAAAACTGCGAGGGTTATGCCCTGCGTGTTCTCGATGTTATTTATTGGCCCGTGAGGAAACTCTGCTCCTTTGTTCATAATCTCTCTTGCCTGGTGAACTATCACCTTGTCTTGCAAAGCTATTGGTGATATGGCATGTGTGTCCACCATGTTGTCTCGAACGTTTCTCACCTGTTTTTGATGGTCGATTCCAACCTCCCTGTGTTGGTTCCACAGAGCAAACCCTTGATTATTTAAATCATGTTTTTAATAACTAGAGCCAGTTATATCCTGTCGGGTATATTGTTGACTGTTGTGAGTTGGTGGAGCATCGTTGGCAGTGGTTGATTGTTGCCTCGTCTATGTTAATAGTGTTGACAGTGGTTTTCATTATTTGATATCTAGTGATTGCATTATTTATTATAACAACCAAATCAATAGCTCAACATGGTTAATTGGTTGATTCAAGAAATGAAGTGGGCACACAGTCGTTGTCGTTGGTGTTGTAACAGTTGGATTGTTGACTCAACATTGTTTTATGGTTTGATTTGGAGTATGCCTCTTTGCGTTATGCGCTGGGTTATGTGTTTCCTACAACATGGTATAAGTTGAAATGATGGTTGTTGTTAATGTGTGTTTTGATTGCCAATCATGATTATTGCAACTTAAAATATTGATGATTGTGTTTTGGTTGTCCACTGTGTATGTTTGATGGATATCATGCACCATATCGTTGATTGCACCATTAGAGATGGGCACGAGTTCTATAACAGTATGGTTTTATTGCAATTTAATTGTTAAATTGAATTGAGGAATGGAATCAGGCACGATTTTAAAAGAACTTGTGTCTGTGTTTGATTTGAAGGTTTAATTTATGACGATGGTTGATGGTTTGGATGTTGAACAAAATCAATACAAAGGACATTGTATTCATTGGGATTTTTTAATGTTTAAAATAAGAAATGAGAGGACACATAATTCTTTTATAGTTTGTTTTGAAAAGCATATTATTTCCAGTATGATGATATTGTGATTAATTGAAAGTGTTAAGAATTTACATGTGAACAGTGAGCAAGTTTAACACATAGTAATGGTTAAATTACACACAATGATTGTTTAATTGATCACATAAATTGTTTGGCTAGTGTTAAAACGTTTGCATTAAATACGAAATGGTTTTATGGATTACTTAATTAATTTTATGAACAATATCCACTCTTTTTCCCTACCAATATTTCACTTTTCTTTACTCACAATCCCCTCGCCTTCCCATATTCATTACTCACTCCTTGTTCCTAAAATTTAATTACAGTTAAGAGGAGCTCTGTATTATGATAGTTTAAGATCATATGGATGGATTACAATGATATGTTCTTTGTTTTACATTTCAATTGATTGTTTGTTGTAGGTGAGAAGTAACCATGTTCTTTTGCCCATCATTTTAACATTTTTCACTCAATACAAACCGCTCGCATATCCCAAAACCTTTGTTCACCCCCTCCTCATTGACAACGGTTAAACAATTTGTATGGATTGGATTGCATGAGTCCGATATGTTGTTGAGCCAAAATTTATTTCATATTTTAAAAGAGTTGCCATGTATGGTTGTTAAAGAAACTATTTTCTAATCAATAATGCATACAGGAATGATATTTTTCATCCTAGGTAGCCATGGAAGAGGTAAACGAGGAAGGGGTAATTGGAAAAGGGGCCCTAGAAGGCCAAGATTTTCCATTCACTTTGATGTTGACTCGCAAGAGTTAGGCAAGCTATTTCAGGCTGGGTTTTTCAATTGGATTGGGCAAGGAGTGGTCCAACCTAGGCTTGAAAGGCCTCCATTCCAAGATCCACAAGCCCTTGGTAGTCATTTTCCCCCTCATGTCTCATTGCAAACTGAGGTTCCCGAAAACGATAGATGGCAAGAGATTGTCCACCCGATAGTCTCCCAACATCGTGGCTGGCCCAATTTGTCTTTACCTACTCCCTCGCCTATCAATCAAATTGCCCAAGATGCCTCTACCCACTCACCAGTTCAGTCTTCTCATGCTAGAAAAAGGTTGAAAACTGAGGCCCACCATGCCCCTGGCAAAGGAAAAACCATTGTTGCCCCTTCCTCAACCTCCAATGGCTTTGATAAATCTGTGTCCTCCGGAATGCATCTGAGGGATGATTTCTCTCATGTGATCAGTGAGATTAGGCCTAAAGGCTTAGCACATCCAAAGGCAGTTTCAGAGAGATCAAAAGGTGACAACATCAATAAGGGAAGGATTGCATCTCAAAGTGGGAAATATGGATTTTAAGTTTTTATTTATTTATATATTGTTGAGAATAATTGACTTCAGAAATTTTGGACAACATGTTATTTTTGGATATATGAGTAATATATTTTGAAAATAATTTCAAATATCATTGAGATAAATTGTCAAACATGAATGTGATGATGGGAGTCACAAGGAAGGATGTTTTGTTAAATTAACTAGTTGTGTTATGATTATTAAAAGCTAAAGGGGAGTCACAAGGGGTCCCACCTACTAGTTATTATTTATTTAAAAACCCTTATTATGATTTATTACTTTTCCCCTAACTAAAAAGTTGGTTGAGTTTTTAGTTAACTTCTAATGAAGTAGTTCAACGACTTCAACCAATTCTAATTTTCTTAAAGGGAAAAGGAAAGGGAGGAACAAAGGAGATAGAAGGAGAAGCATACTAAGGTTTTCTCGTGAGTTTTGTGGAGATAATTTAGTGTTCATTCATTCCTTAATTCATTAGAATCCTATTTTTTTTTATGATAGCAAGGTCTTATTGTAGACAGCAAGATTCATGGCTGAATTACATCATTCAGACACTTGTTTTTCAGAGGTGTTGATCTATCTTTGATAGTCTGTGTAGACTTGTCTGTTTGTGAATTAGTTTTCATGATTGACAAAGGCTATTGTGTAGAGTCTAGTGGGAAGTAATGTGTGGCAAGATGATCCATCTTTTCAAGTTCATTTTTTGATTTTCTGTTAGAAGTCTTTTTGTATGTTTCATTGGGGACGTCTAAGTTTGACGTTGGTCCAAAATTTTATCAAGAAATTTTGTAAATAGAACGATTCTTTGACGAATTGGAATGAAATAAAGGATTGCTTTATGTATCATATGTGTATATTATTGACTTGGTGTCTTTACTTTTGTCTCTATATTTATTTCAACATATGATATATTCAGAAAGTTATATAAAAAATGAGTTTTTCAGCAAGCTTTTAATTATAAAAAAACAACCTAAGCACTTGTGAATTAGGATATTAGTTTTGATGGTTATAAACATAGGGTGATATTCATGTCTATCTTTCTTTATCTAGGAAGGATCTGAAAATGTTTGAGTGAGATCATTTCATATCTTTTCCTCAACATTTATTTGGTGACCATACTAGGGAGATCTTCGATATATCTCTGGTTAATTTTTATGCTTGATTAGCATCGAATACATCTATTTTTATGATATTGATTCTTTGACTGTTCTATTTCTTAATGATTGTGCCTATTGCAAGGAAACCCAATATTGAGCCCGGTCTTCAAGATCATACCAACATTGCTTTGAATTTGTTTAACACCATTTTAGACACTGCCAATACTCGTGTTGAGCTTAATGATTCATGGGCATCAATTGAATGAGATATTAGTGCCCAAGAACATTGGGAAGCTAGACATAGACAACCTAGAAATTGGTAGTAACCTTCTTGTTCATTCAGTTTGGGCCTTACTTTCATGTCCTTAGACTCTCGTGTTTCTAGAAGAAGAAGAGGCTTATCACCTGAAATTAATCATATTGTTGAAATAGGAAGAAGGAACCTTGTGTTGTCAACCCAACAAAGTCCTCTAAGGATAACTTTGTCTGATTCATCCAGTTCATCTTTTTATCCCTCACCTATCATCGATAAAATGGCATCAAGTGGTGACTCTAGTGGCACTGGAAGTGCTTCCTCCTCTCGGTCTTCAACTTCGTCAGTGATTGGTAGTTTATATAGCCACCATATCCTTGTCTAATCTACCATGAATCCCACCAAAGTCATTAAAAAGTGTGGGATTTTTCAATTTGAAGAAGATGCCACAACCACACCATGGCATGTGTCCTCTCCTCTTAACCTAGCACCTGCTACTCGTCCACTTCCTAAATTCAAAGAGAATCTCCCTAGGTTCTTGGGAAATAACATTGCCACTACAAATCACTTGGTGGCATTTTCTAATGCTTGTCACAATATAGGATCCAATGACAACGTTACTTGCATGCACTTATTTGTCAATTCCTTGGAAGGGAAGGTTGCGGTCGATTTCTTTGACCTTCCTCCTAAGATTTTGTCTACTTGGGAGGAGTAGTTTATTGGTTCAGATCCACCTATCGGAAATCTAAAATCTCATCTGAGGAGTTATGGGAGTACAAGAATGTCACCTATAAGGATGGTGAGACCATCAAGTCTTTCATCTTGTGTTTCACCAAGCGATACAATCAAATCCATGAACTCATTCGACCTCATAACTAAACCACTTTCATGCATTATTACAATGCATTACCTTTCCCCTATCGTAATAGGATTGAGGAAAATTCCATTGATAATCTTGGTTCCGCTCTGCATACTTGTTTAGAGTATGAAGAACAGCTTGAAAGAAGATGTCTTCCCCAGGCAGAATAAATTAAACAAACAGACATGTCTACCCTCTTACAACTAGTACAAGATATGAATAATCATATGATAGCATATGAGTGAAAAGGAACTGTCTCCCCTCTCACCCCTGGAGCTTCATCCTCTTCTGCACCCCCCTTTAGGAATCCAATTGAAAATAATTTTCAGCCTAAAGCTATCTTGCCTCGAAGTTGGTGTAACTTTTGCGAGGAACACCATGAGGAAGCCACATATGAGGTAAGGAAGAGACAAGAAACTACCAGCGTTGTCTTAGATTTTGAAGATCCATAAGATGTCATGATCATCAATACTAGGAACAAATCCTATGCTATGAAGGGAAAATATGATCCTCCTTGCAATTCTTCTAGCCCAAGCTCATCTTCACCAGTTGCTATGGTTCAGGTTCCTAAGGTTCTTGACAATCAAGAAACAACTTCCCCTTTCCCCTCTTCCAAATACAATATTTTGAATCAGTTGGACAACATCAAAGCAGATGCCACCCTTTTGGACATGGTTGTCGTCCCTAAACAATAGAGGAATCTGAAACAATTCATGGAAGGAAAGGCTTCTTGTGTAGACAACCTCTCTGAAGAGGTGAATGAAGAGGATTTGTCTGTAAATAAAGTAGGTGTACATAACTTTAGATACCCTATAAAAAAATCCCCCTTTTTATATTTCTGTAAATATTATGGATAAATTCGCCCATTGTTGTCTCATTGATGGCAGTTCAGGCCCAAGTTTGATGTCGAATATTATTATGGAAGAGATAGGCTTGTCTTGTACAAATGAAAATTCCAAAAGCATGCTTTCCTATAATACCCTACAACAAACGACCATAGGTGATATTAAGGATGTGATCTTAGTTTTGTGCGCACACCCTGAAGGACAACCCCTAGTATCCAGGTAATTGATATGCCAGTAAGCAATTACTCAATCATCTTGGGAAGAGATTGGCAAGATTTAACAAGTGGATACCTCTCACTCGACAGAACACATTTATCCATTCCTCAGAATGGTAAAAACATTATATTCCTTAGAGAGGGAAGGATTTCACCTTACATAAAGTGTCCCACAGCCTAATGTAAACTATATCAAAGAGGACCTAGGAGTGTATTCCATTTTTGCTGAGGAGGATAACATTCCCTTGGAACAAATTTATTTAGATGATGGTATGTGGCACATGCACTTTGATGGTTCATGCTCAAATGAAGGTAATGGAGCTAGCATTGTCTTGATTTCTCCTGTAGGAAAAATCCATAACTTTTATTATAGGTTGGAGTTTGCTTGCACGAACAATGTCACTGAATTAGAAGCTTTATTGTTAGGCATTGAAAATGCCTATAATCTTGATTGTGGTCACCTTTTAGTTTTTGGGGATTCTGATCTTGTTGTGAAGCTCATATGTAAGATTCACTCCCCTAGCAACAAGTTGATGAAGCGATACACCCAAACTGTTTGAGCACTTATCTCGAACCTATTATCTTTCAAAATCACTCATGTTAAGAGGGAATCGAACTCAATGGATGATCGGTTAGCTACTTTTGCATCCTCTCCTACTCGACAACTTCTACCACATAGACCTGATTGTACTTTTCAATCTCTATACCGTCCACATATCCCTGACAATATAGAATCTTGGAAGGTCTTCCCTAACGATGAGAGCATTTGTGCTTTCATTCAAAATTAACCTTTTAATCCCAAGGAAATTATGTCCATAGAAGATGACAAGATTCCAAAAGGCTTGACTCCCCTAGAGAGTTCACTTTCCTCGAGTGATGTAGGAAATAAAGAGAAACAAAAAGAAGAGGAGTCAAAAAGGAAGGTGGGTGAAACCATATCCTTGAACATTGGGACACCTGAGTCTCCAAATAATGTTAAAATAGGTGCCCAATGTTCCGATGAAGAAAAAATGAAGTTTTCCAAGCTACTTGGTGAATTTCAAGATGTTTTTGCTTGGTCTTATGAGGATCTTCGTGGTTTTGATCCTAGTCTTATACACCGTGTAATTCCCATCAAGGAAGGCATAAAACTAGTTAGGTAAAAACAAAGACCTATCAACCCTACACTAGAAGCAACTATTCGAAAGGAGTTGGAAAAACTCTTGAAGGCTCAAATCATCTTTTCGGTCAAGTATTCTGAATGGGTTTCCAATTTGGTTCCTGTTCGAAAAACAACCGGTCAGATTAGGTTATGCGTTGATTTTCGCACATTAATCGAGCTAGTATAAAAGATCACTTTCCTCTCCCTAACATAGAACTGATTTTGCAGCAAGTTGCAGGGTCACAAATGATGTCCTTACTTGACGGTTTTTCCAGTTACAATCAAATCAAGGTAAAAGGGCAGATAAATATGCCACCTTTATTACTCATTGGGGTACCTTTTCTTATGAGCGTATGCCTTTCATCTTATCTAATGTAGGTGTCACCTTTCAAAGAGATATGCAAATATATTTTGACGATTTGATAGGCAAGATCATTTAGATCTAACTTGATGACTTAACGATGTACTCTAAAATCCGATCAGATCATTTTGGTCATCTGAAAATATTTCTCATGCGAAGTAGGAAATTTGGCATCTCTCTAAATCCTTCTAAGTCCATTTTCGGTGTTACCGAGGGAAAGCTCCTTAAACACATTGTTTCTGATTTAGGAATAAGAATTGATCCCAAAAGGATTGTTGCCATCCTTAATTTGCCTACTCCCACTTCCAAGAAGGAGGTTCAAGATTTTATGGGGTTTATTAACTTTGTTTGTAGGTTGTTCCAGAATTTGTTGTGATGGTTAAACCAATTCATAATCTGCTTAAGCAAGATTGTTCCTTTTCTTGGACAAATGATGTCGAAAATTCTTTTGTAGGGATCAAGAAAGAAATCAGTTTTGCACCGGTTCTGGCGAAGCCGTATTTTTAGAAGGAATTCATCATATATACTAATGCCACTGAGGAAGCAGTTTCTGCTATTCTCATGCAAAATGATGACCAAGGTAATGAAAAACCATTGTCTTACATGAGTCAAATCTTGTTTGATGATGAATTTAAATATATTTTATTGAGAAACATGCTTTCTCTCTTGTTAAGGTTGTTGAAAAGTTTCACCATTTCATCTTAAGTAAGCATACATTGGTAAAATTCCATTTACCCGCTGTCAAGTTTTTACTCTCACAAACTTATCTTTCAGGGAAACTTGCACATTGGCTTGCCAAGATCCAGGAGAATGATTTGAATATCGTGACTTTCTACAACTATCAAGGGATGTGACTTAGCCCTTCACTTAGCTCAACATGCTGAGTATAGTGAAGAAATTGATGAAGAGGATAGTTCCCTATCAACTCTCTTTTACATTGATAACCAAATCCTCCATGTATCTTAACATCCCTAGTATAAGAATTTAATTTACTATTTACAAAACCAAAGATGTCCAGACAAATTAGACACTCATCAAAGGAGAAGGCTTTGTCTTGAATCCGCAAGATAAGCCATTATAGTATATTTTTTGTTTCGAAGGTCTACTGATGGTGTGTTTCTTCGTTTTGTAGACAATGAGGATTCACATAAACTATTGCAATAAACTCATGGTTCTTCAAATTCGGTCATTCATGTAGGAGGCCATTGTTTTGCTAAGACCATTTCTTTCAAGATTATTAGAAAAGGATACTATTGGCCTTCAATCTTTCATGATTCTTATTTTTTCTCCAGATCTTGTGACAAGTGCCAAATTTTTTTTTGGGAAAGAACACCTTTCAACCATGCCCTTACAACCTGTCCTCCTAGACTTTCCCTTTTCAAAGTGGGGATTGAATTTTATTGGTCTTATAAATCCTCCATCTTCAGTAGGACAAGTTTTTATTTTGACAACCACAGACTATTTTACAAAATGGGTTGAAGCTATCACACTTAAGCATTCAACAGATGATCAGGTAATTTCTTGCCTTGAAAATAACATATTTTCCAGATTTGGTCTTCCATTGGAAACTATTACAGGCAATGGTACCACTTTCATTTGTTCTAAGATGACCCAATTTTTAGCTAAGTTGGGGGTTAAACATTTCACCTCATCAACTTATTATCCCCAAGGAAATGGGTAGGCTGAGTCTACCAACAAAAATATGGTGATAATCATTAAAAGGCTCATCGAAGATAAACCTTGCCAATGGCACACTCTCCTCACTTACACCCTTTGAGCAGATTGAACTACCACCAAGGTAAGCACTGGTTTCACTCCTTTCCAGCCTGTTTATGGTCAAGAAGCCCTCCTGCCTATTGAGCTGGAACTTTCTTCCTTAAGTTTGATGCTACAAATCGAAGAATTAAATTATTCTGATGTTTCACAAAGGATAAATGCACTCCTAGATTTAGAAGAGCAAAGGATGTTTTCCTTGGATAATATAAAAAGGAGACATCAGACTGTTAAGAAATATTTCAACAAGAGTGCCAAGACCATCAAATTTAAAGTAAATGAAAAAGTACTTTTGTGGACTTCAACTCACACTGATAAGGGAAGACATTCAAAATTTCAAAAATTGTGGCTGGGTCCTTTCAAAATCGCTTTTGTCCTAGGTACTAACTCTTACATCCTAAAATATTTATAGGAGTGATTATTCTCCTACAACACTAATAGTTCCCACTTAAAACATTACGTGGAACCAACTTGAAAGTTTTAACGTTGTTTGGATTTTCTGTATATTAGTAGTCTAGCTCTGCTTTCATTTTTTCAGTATTTCATTTTTGCTTTACAGTATTTTGATTTCTGCTTTCTGTTTTTAACAATTTCCTATTGCTTTTACATTTCTAGCATTTTATTTTTGTTGTTTTACACTTTGCAATTTTAATTTTTCCATGATTTTTATTTATTTTTCGTCTTTTAGTTGATTTTGGTCAAGAATAAGATGTTGGATCAGTCCTACCACAGTGACACTCCTACAAGATATTGTTAGTCAATAACAATCAATATTACATAGCCATTATGAAGTTCCCCCTGAAAGTAATTGAATTTGTTATATGCTTTCATTGTTGTCTTATAAAGAAATTGGGTATCTCCCGCTTCTAATTTCCATTTCTTCGTCCATTTGAAAATTTAAAAGAGCAAGTCCATAATTTTTCTCCTTGAAGTAAAGAGTAGATTCTAGTTGGATGATTATGCATACAGGGATAAACCCCCTCATATTTAACATTTTTCATGAGTTATTCCCAAATTCCCAGTCATTTTTCCATTAAATCCTCTCATTTCCCTCTGTTGCATAATCTTCTTAGTTATGTATTCTTGACATGTTGTTCTTGGTCTGCGAAACCATAAGTTTTGAGTTATAAATCTCTCGAAAACTAATTTTCCTATGGAGTCGCCAGTTTGTTGACGATTAAAATCGCGATGAGGATTTCGCCCGCAAAGTATTGCTAAAGCCTATTATTATAAGCTAACGATATATATAATACTAGTAGGTGGGACCCCCTTGTAGATTGGAGGATCAAATCTGGTTCTTATTTGAGGTTTTATGTTGTCGTTCGAGACTGCTTATAGGGTTCTACACAATTGATGAAATCTTGGTTTTGTTTGCGACATAATGGCAGATGGATAATGCATGCTATGTGTGGTTTTTCGTTGCTCTAAGCTCTAATTTTATATGAATAGCTTATACCCATGGTTATTGCATTGCTATTAAAGCCATGAATCGTCACATGTTGCACCTGCACAAGACACATGTTAGTTATAACATGAAATAAGAGCAAGTGAAAAGAGACCTATGGAAGAATCTAAGGAAGAAACTAAACTATGCTACTATGCTACACTATATGCATTGAAATTAAAGAAATGGTGTTGGTCCTAACTAACCATTGTAGTGGCTATACAATTTGTTGAGTTATATGAAAGAACATTTGGTATGCATTATGTTATGGTTTGCAATGGTTAAATGTGATATGGGGTGGCGCATTTGGCAAGTAATGGATGCTAGTTTCGATGCATGGATTAATTGAATGGATTAATGGATGGTTGGATGGCATGTACTAAGTAAGTGAATGAGTAAAGGATGGAAGCGACGTGCATTTACTGCATGTCACTCCATACCTCTCCCACTGGCTATCACCCTAGCTTGGCCATTGTTCAATTATTGTTCACTATGGTTAAGCTTTGATTTTCAGGTAAGGGAAGAATTGCTCGACCAAGCTCACGTTTTTAAGGCTTTTTGGTTACAGGTATGTCTTTTTTGCCATCCATGAACCCGCTCTGGTTATGAAATAGATATTGGCTCGGTAATGTATGGGTCTATGCTTTTCTTGAGACTGGAAACTATGTAAACTTGTGATATTTCTCTGGAATGGTTGGTTGTGTGGTTTTCGTTGCAAATGGAAAATGATGGTTGAAGTCACAGTTTCATTGATTATTCTGAGTGGTAGAAGCCATGAAGGCTTTCTATTGTCCTTATGGGTTTTTTTTAGAGGTTTCATTCAGTCCAGACTTGTCGGTTGTCTCCACACAGTTATTGTCACCATGCCCGATCGTATTTGTTGTTATGGGGTTGTTGGGTTTGATTTCGAACCACCTTGTGTTACTGCATATCGTTTTACCTGGGTATGGGCTCGTTTATACTATTGGTGTCTGCGTAGTTGGTTATGATAGTTATTATTCCAAGGGGCTTGATTTGAGGTTGATTGTTATTTCATGGCTCTTTTTTATATCAGAATTACTCGAGTTGATTGGGGAAAACTGTGAGGGTTATGCCCTGCGTGTTCTCGATGTTATTTATTGGCCCGTGAGGAAACTTTGCTCCTTTGTTCATAATCTCTCCTGCTTGGTGAATTGGACAACCTTGTCTTGCAAAGATATTGGTGATATGGCATATGTGTCCACCATGTTGTCTCGAACGTTTCTCACCTATTTTTGATGGTCGATTCCAACCTCCTTGTTTTGGTTCCACAGAGCGAACCATTGATTATTTAAAGCATATTTTTAATAACTAGAGACAGTTATATCATGTCGGGTATATTGTTGACTGTTGTGAGTTGGTGGAGAATCATTGGCAGTGGTTGATTGTTGCCTCGTCTATGTTAATAGTGTTGACAGTGGTTTTCATTATTTGATATCTAGTGATTGCATTATTTATTATAACAACCAAATCAATAGCTCAGCATGGTTAATTGGTTGATTCAAGAAATGAAGTGGGCACACAGTCATTGTTGTTGGTGTTGTAACAGTTGGATTGTTGACTCAACATTGTTTTATGGTTTGATTTGGAGTATGCCTCTTTGCGTTATGCGTTGTGTTGTGTGTTTCCTCCAACATGGTATAAGTTGAAATGATGGTTGTTGTTAATGTGTGTTTTGATTGCTAATCATGATTATTGCAACTTAAAATATTGATGATTGTGTTTTGGTTGTCCACTATGTATGTTTGATGGATATCATGAACCGTATCATTGATTGCACCATTAGAGATGGGCATGAGTTCTATAACAGTATGGTTTTATTGCAATTGAATTGAGGAATGGAATCAGGCACGATTTTAAAAGAACTTGTGTCTGTGTTTGATTTGAAGGTTTAATTTATGACAATGGTTGATGGTTTGGATGTTGAACAGAATCAATACAAATGACTGTGTTTTCAATGGGATTTTTTAATGTTTGAAATAAGAAATGAGAGGACACATAATTCTTTTATAGGTTGTTTTGAAAAGCATATTATTTTCAGTATGATGACACTGTGATTAATTGAAAGTGTTAAGAATTTAAATGTGAACAATGAGCAAGTTTAACACACAGTAATGGTTAAATTACACACAGTGATTGTTTAATTGATCACAGAAATTGTTTGGCTAGTGTTAAAACGTTTGCATTAAATACAAAATGGTTTTATGAATTACTTAATTAATTTTATGAACAATATCCACTCTTTTTCCCTACCAATATTTCACTTTTCTTTACTCACAATCCCCTCGCCTTCCCATATTCATTACTCACTCCTTGTTCCTAAAATTTAATTACAGTTAAGAGGAGCTATGTATTATGATAGTTTAAGATCACATGGATGGATTACAATGATATGTTCTTTGTTTTACATTTCAATTGATTGTTTGTTGTAGGTGAGCAGTAACCATGTTCTTTTGCCCATCATTTTAACATTTTTCACTCAATACAAACCCCTCGCATATCCCAAAACCTTTGTTCACCCCCTGCTCATTGACAACGGTTAAACAATTTGTATGGATTGGATTGCATGAGTCTTATATGTTGTTGAGCCAAAATTTATTTCATATTTTAAAAGAGTTGTCATGTATGGTTGTTAAAGAAACTATTTGCTAATCAACCATGCATACAAGAATGAGATTTTTCATCCGAGGTATGCATGGAAGAGGTAACCAAGGAAGGGGTAATTGGAACAGGGGCCCTAGAAGGCCAAGATTCTCCATTCACTTTGATGCTAACTCGCAAGAGTTAGGCCAGCTATTTCAGGCTGGGTTTTTCAATTGGATTGGGCAAGGAGTGGTCCAACCTAGGCATGAAAGGCCTCCCTTCCAAGATCCACAAGTGTCTGGTATTCTCGTTCTCCCTCATGTCTCATTGCAACCCGAGGTTCCCAAAAATGATGGATGGCAATAGATTGTCCACCCGACAGTTTCCTAATATCATGTCTAGCCCAATTTGTCTTTACCTGCTCCCCCTCCTATCAATCAAATTGCCCAAGCTTCCCCTACCCACTCAGCAATTCAGGCTTCCCATGCTACAAAAAGTTTGAAAATCGAGGCCCACCATGCCCCTGACAAAGAAAAAGCCATTGCTTCCCCTTCCTCACCCTCCAATGGATCTGATAAATATGTGTCCTCCCGGATGCATTTGAGGGATGATTGCTCTCAGGTGATGAATGATAATAGGCCTAAAGGCTCAGCACAACCGAAGGCAGATTCAAAGAAATCAAAAGGTGATAGTAGAAACAAGGGAAAGATTGCATCTCAGAGTGGGAAATATGGATTTTAAGTTTTTATTTATTTATTTATTGTTGAGAACAGTTGACTTCAAAAATTTTGGACAACATGTTATTGTTGGATATATGAGTAATATATTTTGAAAATAATTTCAAATATCATTGAGATAAATTTTCAAACATGAATCTGATGATCGGAGTCACAAGGAGGGATGTTTTGTTTAATTAACTAGTTGTGTTGTGATTGTAAAAAGCTAAAGAGGAGTCACAAGGGGTCTCACCTAGTAGTTATTAGTTATTTAAAAACCCTTATTATGATTTATTACTTTTCCCCCTAACTAAAAACTTGGTTGAGTTTTTAGTTAACTTAACTAATGAAGTAGTTCAACTACTTCAACCAATTCTAATTTGCTTAAAGGCAAAATGAAAGGGAGGAACAAAGGAGATAGAAGGAGAAGCATACTAAGGTTTTCTCTTGAGTTTTGTTGAGACAATTTAGTTTTCATTCATTCCTTAATTCATTAGAAGCCTAATTTTTTTTTATGATAGCAGGGTCTTATTGTAGACAACAATATTCAGGGTTGAATTACATCATTCAGACACTTGTTTTTCAGAGGTGTTGATATATCTTTGATACTTTGTGTAGACTTGTTTGTTTGTGAATTAGTTTTCATGACTAACAAAGGCTATTGTGAAGAGTCTAGTAGGCAGCCTGTGGCAAGTTGATCCATCTTTTCAAGTTCAGTTTTTTATTTTCTGTCAGAAGTCCTTTTGTATGCTTCATCGGGGACGTCTAAGTTTGAGTTTGGTCCAAAACTTTCTCAATAAATTTTGTAAAGAGAACGATTATTTGACGAATTGGAATGAAATAAAGGATTTCTTTATGTCTCATATGTGTATATTATTGACTTGGTTTCTTTAATTTTGTCTCTATATTTATTTCAGCATCTGATATATTCAGAAAATTATATAAAAAATGAGTTTTTCAGCAAGCTTTTAATTATAAAAAAAAAAGCCTAAGAACTTGTAAATAATACTTGTGCATTAAGATAGCAGTTTTGATGGCTATAAACATAGGGTGATATTCCCATGTATCTTGATTTAGCCAAGCAGGATCTGAAAATGTTTGAGTAAGATCATTTCATATATTTTTCTCAACACATAGCTCAACCATCCATAGCCCATTTCAGGTGGGGCTTGGATTCCAACCCTTGGGTCCCATTGATGTTCCACTACCTCTTGCCACCACACAGAAAGACTCTTCCCATGTTCATTCTAAGACCGACAAAGACACCATATTCATTGAGAGGATTCGACATATCCTCCAACAGGTCCAGGAGATTTTACAGAAATCCAATGCTAAGTACAAGAAGCACCATGATCAACACAGGGTACCACACCTGTTTCAGGTTGGAGACAAAGTCTGGTTACATTTGCAGAAGGAACGTCTCACAAGGCCCCATCAGAATCTCCGCCCACTTCGATATGGGCCTTACACTATCACCAAGGTTGGGGGTAACAATGCTTTTGAGATCAATACTCCACCATTCCTTGGCCTACACCCAGTGTTCAATGTGGACCTCCTACAACCATATTTTCCACCATTATTGGACACATCAAAGATCGCAGAAAAACTGACACCAATAGAGATCAAACTTGACTGCATGACACAAGCATCCACTGATCAGATATTGGACACACAGGTCAAGGGCACTCACCAGCAAAGGATCCAGCTTTATCAGGTTGTCAAGGCAAGGTATCTCCTACACCAAGGCAAGTGGCTCACCCACAGCCAAATACAATAGAGGTTTCCTCACCTAATGGGGGAACTCAACGCAATGGACACCATTTCTTCTTAAGGGGGCAGGATTGATCCAGGTGGTTATTGGTGGCCACCCACCTATTCCAATTGGCTCCTCTTATTCATTTTTAGTTCAACACATTCTTCTGTACTTCTTTGTAATTGTGGGTTCTACACTTCTGGGGTTGTCTGAAGCCCTACAAATCTTCCAGGTGGATATTGCTGACCTCTCACCTAATCCAACTAGCTTATTTTGTATGTTTTCATGACATCACATCTTGTTGTACTTCCAGGGCCATTTTAGAGCCCTAAACAATGATTTTTTGGCTTGCCATAGTCAAACTGTATATGGAGTTAGATTTTGATGGTGTAATGTGTATTTCTTTGAAAGACCTTTCCAACGGGCTATCACACGCCTAAAACGGAGGTTGTATGCAAAAGTTACGACCCCAGGAAGTTGAGGTACCAACTTACCCATAGGGGCCCACATGACTTTTGGTGTTTCACCTCCTAGGGTTAGATTTTTAGATGTCTAGGGTTTTGGTATTCATGACTAATATCAAAAAGGCCTCTGGAGCCTCATTCTTCTCAGACAGATGCGCGTAGCAGACACATCTCTTCTCAGAGATAGCTTCCACCATTCGGGCAAGTGTTTCAGTTCTAAAATTTTATAGTTTCAACCTATTTCATTTACTCAATAGAAGATATTGTTCACTGGATATTTGTGTCGTTCTTCGTATCTCTGTGTTTATTGTATTCAGTCTGTTAATCAATTCGTTTCGATCCTAAATCCAAATCAATTATGCTTATTTGCTTATTTTCTGGAAAAAAATTGTGGTCTATTCATTTTTTCTTCATTTATATTGTGTTTGAAACCATAAGTACATTTTATATAAACTTTTAATAAGCAAATTAGAAAACAATTTTTTATATTATTTATCATAACTAAGTATTTAACATGTTTTTGCTAAGCAAATGATGCATGCATTCATGTATATTTTTTAACTATATCCTTTGTTTTTTCAAAGTGCAAGATGACACATGTTGTGCAAAATGGCAGATGTAGATTATTATGAGAGGGCGGATTTAACAAATGGTGTGCTCAATTGTCATGGTTGGGACACTTGGAAATTGAAGAGGATTCCCGAAAAATATAGAATACACATCTTTGTTAGTTGCACAAGAGATGTTCATGCCACAATGTTGGTCATGGCACCCATACGCGGGAGGACTAGTGGGCACATGAGAGAAGAGGAGAAGAAGGGTGTTGTTGTGCTTGTTAGTTTCACAAGAGATGGTTGTGCCACAACGTTGGTCATGGTACCCATATGCAAGAGGAGTAGTGGACATAGAAAGGGAGAAGAGTGGCTTGTTTGAGGCACACAAACGGTACACAACAACATATGTCTCGCGTTGGATGGAAGATAGGAAGACAATGCTCACACACAATAGCTTTGGTGCTCACACAATGGGACAAACTTGAGGATGCTCATGCTTGAATGGGGAGTTCAGGAAATGCTTGTACTCGACTAGACAAAGAGAGTCGTTGTGCATAATATGCAGCCGGTTGAATAAGCAAATTCACCACCATCAACAAAGTAAGTTGATCTTGAATGAACAACTTTAGAAGCATTACCAATGGCAACGAAAAATGAGGCAGCAATGAAAATGAGGTAAGTAATGTAAATTTTTTTTCATTGTCAAGAAATTAACTATAAATGGAAGGAAAATAAATTAGAATTTGATTTGAATCACTAGATACCTCCATTTCTCCCAAAATTATTTTGGCTTCGCCTGCATGAAAGCTCAAAATGGAAAACAATCGATGTCCATGCTAGCTAGCTGCAGAAGAAAAAACAACATTTCAAATCTGGGTGAGCCAAAAATTGCCATTACATGAAATTACAGTATTGCAGTATAGTAGTCAACAATAATATTTGTGTTGTGAGAATAACACTGATACTTGAAGATTTTAGGAAAATGACACCTTTCCTTGAGCTCGAGACCAAATTTTAAAGACTGGTAAAATACTGAATACAAGGGTTTCCTGGGTTGTGGTTACCAATTGTAAGTTTCATTGGTTCTCCATGACCGATCATACCATTTAGAATTCATTGATGATAGTTCGAAGTTGTATTTAGAAGGCCAACTTGTTATGAGGCCAACTTCTTCTAGATTTTGCTTATAATTTGAATGTCAATGGCTTGTTTCATCAAACTGCGAAACAAGTTTACGGTCTACTGTTAGCTAATTACCAAGATGTAGTTCCCTATGAGAAAGAGCAGGGAAATAACCAACTATGCCACAGTTGGCACATGTCTGAGTCTGGAAGTTTTTTTAAATTGAGTTTGCAAGAGAGCAATACTACCCTAATTGTAGATACGTATCATCCTCACCTTCTAGTGAAGATGCTTTTGATCAGAACAAATTAATCCTTCCCATGAATTCACCAGAAGATCCAGTGACGTATTATACTTTATCATATAGCATTAAATGGGCGGGTGGAGACAATAGTGAGCTAGTAGGAAGTAACTGTACACAGATACAAAGCTTCTCTGAGGACCATTTGACCATTGCACAGAAGAGAGGCTACAATGAAGAAAACTCTTTCATTATAGAGTTGAGCAACAGTTATTGAGGACCATTCAACCATTGCACAAAAGAGCAGTTGCAGTGAAGGTATTTTCCTTATAGATAGGATCTTGACACTGATGACTCATTGTTAGGATGCATGCATGCAGGTTGCCACATTTTTGTCATCCACTGCAGAGGTTGCAATGCCATACATTGATTGCAGCGTCAAGGAGGATTCATCAACCATACTGCAATGGTACAGAGTACAACCGCCAAAGTAGCCTATCATATAAATTTATTTAATAAACTAATTTTTAGCTTTGACAAAGGACGCCAAGCGCACTCCTCGGAGCACGTTCGCCTCCTCCAGGACCTTCTCTTCTCCCTCGACCCGAAGAACTCAACGGTTCTTCAAATTCCCATTCGGAAATTCAGCACCCCACGGGTTCTATTTCGCGCGACCCTCACTTCTCATTTTCGGAGGATCGGAACTTCGCGACTTCGCGAGTTCTTGGTTTATTTCGGGACTCTCAAATCCCTGAGACCCGATGCGTCAGTCAAATCACTGACTTTTCCCTTGTCGGGACTTCTACCCTTGTCGCGACTTCGGCTTTATCGCGACTTCGCCACTCCCAATAACAAGTCCTCGGGTTTTCAACTCCCGATGCCTGATGCACCGATATGATATGGTCATGCCTTCGCTATCTTGTGCCTCGTGACTTGAACCTTCCAATCTATAGAGCTTTGACTTGTGAGTCCCAAACTCGTGAGATCTCTGATCTCTGCCACCTGTCTTGCACTCACCCCTGTGGCCCACGCGACTTACATCACCGTCGGAATATCTCACTTCGTACTCCTTACGACTTCCATTGCGTAAGGTTGGAGTCTTACCTCACGAACTCCCGATATGCCAATCCACAAGTAGAACCAACGCTCCTCGTGATCCCGATCGACGGCTCCTGCCTCCTGAGCTTCGAACCCTTCTCCGCGCTTGCACTGTAGACTTCCTACAATCCCGAGAGATCCAACGATCCACGTTAACTATCGGATTCCCCATGAAGAATATTGACCGTCCACTCTCCTTCTGGCGCAAACCTCGGGCAAGACGTGTCTCTATATGAGACTTGTCCGCCAACCTGCATCTCTTCCTTGTAACCGGCTCGGGGGTGAAAACAATTTTTGTAGCCCCCCTCTGGTAGGGGATTCAGGGGCAGTGTCCCCAAACTGAAATATTGGGGAAAATTGCCTTGTAAAATATTGTAATTTCATAGTCAATCTGGACCATTCATTATAAGGCTGCATATCTAACGGTAGAAGTCATTTTTAGGGTTTTTTTCCCTAGAAGGAAACCCTCTCTTATGAGGGAATTGTATTGCAGTTGTGTATTATCGCGAATGTTGTATTCTAAGAGAGGAGATTGCGAGAGAAAGAAGAGGAAGTTACATCGGTTGAGTTGTAGGTTGTATCCCTTCATTTTGTTGGATAATAAAAAGGAAGGACCTGGAAATTTCTTTGGTGGACGTAGCCCACACTGCATGAACCACGTATATCTATGTCTCTATTGTATTGTGTATATTCTATGTTTTATTTTCGTAATTTATTTTTTTATTGCTATGTGATTCTATTTTTCTAACAACTGGTATCAGAGTGAAAGGTAACTTGCAGGAAAATAGGGTTCCTAATTTGAGTGGGAGCATGGCGGAAGATGGAAAGTTTAGGGGTGAGAAATTTAATGGCCAAAAATAACAGCTATGGAAGATGCATTTGGAAGATTATTTATATCATAAGGATCTATTCCTACCATTGGGTGGAATAGCAAATAAGTCGATGACCATGAAGGACGAAGAATGGGAGGTTCTTGATAGAAAGGCACTAGGAACAATACGGTTGAGTCTGGCAGCGTCGGCGACTTTCAATATTTCAAAAGAAAAGACAATGAAGGCGTTGATGGACACATTGGCTAAACTGTATGAATAAACGTCTATGTCCAATAAGGTATTTCTAATGAAGAGATTATTTAATATGAAGATGTCAGAAGGTGGGTCTGTTGCAGATCATTTAAATGAATGTAATATGGTTACTAATCAACTAAGTTATGTAAAATTAGACTTTGATGATGAGGTCGTGGCTCTTCTAATATTGTGCTCTTTTCCACAAAGATGGAATGGTTTGGTCATGGTTGTAAGTAACTATGTCTATGGTTCAAACACTCTAAAATTTGATGTTGTTTTTGGTCTTATCCTTAGCGAGGAAATGCGATGGAAAAGCATAGGTGAGACATCAGGTAATACGCTAAACATGGAGAACAGGGGAAGACAAAAGGATAGAGGAAAGGGCTCAAGGAGCCATGGGAATTATGGGAAGGGTAGATCCAAATCCAAACTGGGAAAGATAGAGTGCTGGAATTGTGGAAATAAAGAACATCTAAAGAAAGACTACAAAGCTCCAAAGAAACAAAGAGATGGAAAACAAGAGAAAAATCAAGAAGCAAATGTAACAGGTGATGTGTTACAAGATGCTTTGATTCTTTCTGTAGATAATATTTTTGAGTCTTGGGTAGTATATTCAGGGTCTTCATTTCATGCCACACCCCATAGGAAACATTTTCTAGATTATGTTCAAGGTGATTTTGGACAGGTTCATTTGGGTGATGATGCACCATG
>JZKD02S1751689.1:74139-84473 GCA_000966675.3 Picea glauca
GAGATTATTTAATATGAAGATGTCAGAAGGTGGGTCTGTTGCAGATCATTTAAATGAATGTAATATGGTTACTAATCAACTAAGTTATGTAAAATTAGACTTTGATGATGAGGTCATGGCTCCTCTAATCTTGTGCTCTTTTCCACAAAGATGGAATGGTTTGGTCATGGCTATAAGTAACTATGTCTATGGTTCAAACACTCTAAAATTTGATGTTGTTGTTGGTGTTATCCTTAGCGAGGAAATGCGACGGAAAAGCATAGGTGAGACATCAGGTAATGTGCTAAACATGGAGAACAGGGGAAGACAAAAGGATAGAGGAAAGGGCTCAGGGAGCCGTGGGAATTATGGGAAGGGTAGATCCAAATCTAGACTGGGAAAGATAGAGTGCTGGAATTGTGGAAAGAAAGGACATCTAAAGAAATACTACAGAGCTCCAAAGAAACAAAGAGATGGAAAACAAGAGAAAAATCAAGAAGCAAATGTAACAAGTGATGTGTTACAAGATGCTTTGATTCTTTTTGTAGATAATATTTTTGAGTCTTGGGTAGTATATTCAGGGTCTTCATTTTATGCCACATCCCATAGGAAACATTTTCTAGATTATGTTCAAGGTGATTTTGGATAGGTTCATTTGGGTGATGATGCACCATGCAAAATTGTTGGAATGGGAAAGGTACAAATAAAAATAAAATAATGGAAACCAATGGTTGTTGAAAGAGGTAAGACATGTTCCATATCTAAGGAAAATTCTAATTTCAAATGGGCAGTTGGGGAGTGAAAGTTGTATATCTATATTTACAAATAAGGCGTGTAAGGTCACCAAAGGATCACTGATGATAGAAAAAGGAGAGAAGGTAAGTATTGGTAATATTGATTCTTTTATATCTTTAGCTTCTACAAGAGTGGATACAACAATGTGGCATCATAGGCTTGGACACATGAGTGAGAAGGGGATGCATATACTTCACAAAATAAATTTATTGCTAGATCTTAAATAAATTTATTTGGATTTCTGTGAGCATTGTGTTTATGGAAAACAAAAGAGAGTCGGATTTCTCAGAGTCAAAAAAGAAAAGAAAAGTGAAAGGTTAGAGCTTGTGCATACATATGTATGGGGACCAACTCAGGTATCATCTCTTGGTGTCTCTCATTATTATGTTACTTTTATTTATGATGCAACTAGAAAAACTTGGGTTTATTGCATTCGAAAAAAATATGATGTTTTTGATACTTTTAAGAAATGGAAAGCTTTGGTTGAGAATGAGATAGGAAAAAGGTTAAAGTGTCTCAGATCAGACAATGGAGGTGAATATTGCAGCAAGGAGTTTGATAACTATTGTTCATACCATGGGATTTGTAGAGAGAAAACAGTTCCAAGAACACCACAAGAAAATGGTGTGTCAGAAAGGATGAACAGGATAATCATGGAGCATGCAAGGAGTATGAGATTTCATGTTGGGTTGCCCTTACAGTTATGAGCTGATGTTGTAGATATTGTTGTTTACTTAATAAACAAAGGACCTTCAATCTCTTTGGATGGTGGAATTCCAGAGTAGGAATGGACAGGTAAAAAAGTAAACTATTCTTTTTTGAAGACTTTCGGTTGTGAAGCATTTGTCCATATTGATAAAGAAAATAGAACAAAGCTTTAGGTAAAATGAAATAAGTGTACCTTTATTGGATACAGTGTTAATGATTTTGGTTATCTCTTATGGGCTTATGAAAATCACAAAATAATTAGGAGTAGATATGTCATATTCAATGAGAAGGTCATGTACAAATATCAATTGCAGGGAAAGAAACAGGAAAAAGAAAAACCAGAATACACAGTGCTTGATGAGATCGTTGAAAAAAAACTTCCAAAGATACCTGAAAATCAAAATGTACAAAAACAGGGGCAGCATGTACCTAAAATTCCTACAAGTGTTGTTAGAAGATCTACCAGTTTAAGTAGACCCCCTGAATGATACGCTCCTTCATTGTATTATTTATTGTTGACTGATTCTGGTGAACTAGCATGTTATGAAGAGACAATGCAGGTAGACACTAAAAAGAAGTGGGAGCAAGGAATGAAAGAGGAAATGGATTCCTTGGTAAATAGACAAACTTGGGACTTGGTTTAGTTTACTGCAGGAAAAAGAGCATTGCAGAATAAATGGGTTTACAATTTGAAGGAAGAAGATGGAGGAAAAAAGTGGTACAATGATAAACTTGTTGTAAAGGGGTTTGCAAAAAATAAAGGTATAGATTTTGATGAAATATTTTGTCATGTTGTTAAGATGACTTCAATTAGGACTATTTTAAGTCTTGTGGCAGTAGAATATTTTCATCTTGAACAATTAGATGTAAAAACAACTTTTCTCCATGGGAATTTCGAGGAAGAGATCTATATGCAGCAACCACATGGGTATGAGGTTAAAGGGAAGGAAAATTTGGTATGCAGGTTGAAGAATATCTTGTATGGCCTAAAGAAAGCTCCAAGGAAGTGGTATTTGAAGTTTTCTAGGTTTATGACAGAACAAGGTTATAGTAGATTTCATTTTGATCACTACGTTTACTTGAAAAGGATAGAAAATGGAAGCTATATTATCTTGCTACTGTATGTAGATGACATGCTTGTTGCAGGGTCTAATATGTAGGATATAAATGTTCTCAAGAAAAAAATAGCCAATTCATTTGCAATGAAGGATTTGGGTGTTGCAAAGAAAATCCTTGGTATGAGAATAACAAAAGACAGGAAAAATCGCAAATTGGCATTGTCTCAGGGTGAGTACATAGAGAAGGTGTTGGAGAGGTTTATAATGTTGAATGAAAAACTATCTAGTACACCTTTGGCTAGCCATTTCAAATTAACTAAGGAAACTTGTCTCAAGCCACGGGAGGAGATAGAATACATGTCTAGGGTCCCTACTTCATCAATAGTTGGCAACTTGACGTATGTGATGGTTTGCACAAGACCAAATATTGTACATGCAATGGGAGTTTTGAGCAGGTATATGAACAATCCAGGTAAAGAATATTGGGAGGAAGTAAAGTGGATTCTCAGGTATTGAAGAGGTACTTCTACTCATGAATTATGTTTAGGAGGTTCAGACATTATTCTACATGGATATGTTGATTTAGATATGGTAGGTGATAAAGATATTAGGAGGAGCACCACAGGGTATGTTTTTACTGTAGGTGGAACAATAGTAAGTTGGATCTCAAAACTACAAAAAATTGTTGCAAATTCAACAACAAAACCAAAGTATGTTGTTGCTACAGAGGCTAGTAAAGAAATGATTTGGTTACATAGGTTTATGGAGGAATTGAGAAAGAAGTAGGAGAATAGCATGTTGTATTGTGACAGTGAGAGTGTCATTCATATTGCAAATAACTTAGCCTTCCATTCAAATACAAAGCATATAAAAATCAGGTACCATTTCATACGATCCGTCTTGGAAGATGGACATTTGAAGTTGGAAAAGATACATACTAGCCAAAATCCTACAGACATGTTAACAAAGGGAGTAACCAGGGAGAAACAATTCCTGCTAAGTTTCAGTTGGTCTTCAAGCATGAAGGTGAAGATGAGATATTTTCCAGGTCCAAGGTGTAGTATAGTCCAACAAGTACAACAACAGTGGAGTTTTTGTGATCAATCTCCAAGTGGGAGATTATTGGTTATGGAGCCTGGTTATCTTCCTAATTCATAGGATTTTTTCAACCATTCTTGGACCCCATTCTCTAACAAGGGGGTGTGGGGATCTTTCCCCCCTACAAATGTCACCATGGGGGTCCAAGGGTGGGGGGGAGGGGGGGAATTTTTTTAGCCCCCCTGGCGAGGAATTTGGGAGCAATGCCCTTGAAGCGAAATATGGGGAAAATTTTCCTTGTAAAATATTGTAACTTCGTAGTCAATCTGCATCGTTCATTATAAGGTCGTAGATCTAATGGTAGAAGTTATTTTTTAAGTTTTTTTCCCTAGAAAGAAACCCTCTCTTATGAGTGAATTGTATTGCAGTTGGGTATTATCACAAATGTTGTAATCTGAGAGAGGAGACTGCGAGAGAAATAAGAGGAAGTTACAGAGGTTCAGTTGTAGGTTGTATCCCTTCATTTTGTTGGATAATAAAAAGGAAGGACCTAGAAATTCCTCTGGTGGACGTAGCCTGCACTGGTTGAACCACATATA
Source organism: Picea glauca (assembly GCA_000966675.3). Taxonomy (NCBI): domain Eukaryota; kingdom Viridiplantae; phylum Streptophyta; class Pinopsida; order Pinales; family Pinaceae; genus Picea; species Picea glauca. Next base: position 78,317 of record JZKD02S1751689.1, read on the forward strand.
CCCGTGTCTCTATTGTATTGTGTATATTATGTGTTTTATTTCGGCATTTGTTTTATTTTATTGCTCCGCAATCGTGTTTTTCTAACACATTTCTATAATTTAGTAATTTGAGGTGCGAGGAGAAGGATCTTGGTACTTTCTCACACTTTTTTCATTTGAGTGAGAAGGGGAAGGATAATGGTCCCTTTATCACACTTTTTTAATTAGATATAGGAGAAGAAGGATCAACTTCATTTTCTCACACATTAGTAATTTAAGGATGCGAAGGAGCACTATCACTTTCTTATTTTTTTGTCAAATAGGTGAGGTGGAGAAGGATCATTGGAATTTTCTCACACTTTTGTAATTTGAGTGAGGAGGAGGAGCACCATTTAACCTTTATACAAATTTTTAAATTTGATTGAAGAGAAGGAGCATTGATCCTTTCTCACAATTTTTTAATTCCCGTGAGGAGGAAAAGTAGAGCCTTCCATTTCCCATAATTTGGTAATTTGAGGGATGAAGAGAAGGAGTAACAACCATTTCCTAGTCTTTTGTTATGGGAGTGAGGAGGTGAAGGAGTTCCATGTGTTTCACTTCTATCATTTGAGTAAGGATGAGAAGGAACACCATCAACCCTTTTGGAAAAAAAAATTATTTGAATGAGGAGGAGAAGGTGTACTGACCCTTTATCTTATTTTTAAATTCAAGTGAGGGAAAAAAGGTGAACCTTTCATTTCTTAGAATTTAATAATTGAAGGGATGTAGAACTAACCCTTTCACATACTTTTTTAATGAGAGAGGAATAAAAGTAGCAACTTTTTTCTCTCACACTTTAGTAATTTATGGGAGGTTGAGAAGGAGCATTGATCCTTTCTCACATTTTTTTCATTCAAGTGAAGAGGAGAAATAACAATAACCACTTCTCAAACTTTTTTTATTTGAGTGAGGAGGAGAAGGAGCACTAGCCCTTTCTCACACATTAGTAATTTTTAGGAAGAGGAGGAGAATTGACCCTTATCACACTTCAATATTGTTTTGGAGGAAGAGGAGGAGCATTGGCCCTTTCTCATTATTTTTAATTCAAGTGAGGAGGGGAAGGAGCATTAGCCATTTCTCAGGCTTTAGTAATTTGAATTACGAGGAGAAGTAGAATTGGCCCTTTCTCAGGATTTTTTCATTCAAGTGAGGAGAGAAAGGATAATCATCCATTCTCACACTTTTATAATTAGAGCAAGGAGGATAAAGAATAAATTAATTTTCCCACATGTCAGTAATTTGAGAGATGAGAAGAAGGAGAATTGGGCCTTTATCACACTTTCATCACTTAAGTGAAGAGGAGGAGGATCATTAGTCCTTTCTCATAGTTGTGTCATTCAGGTGAGGAGGAAAAGGAGCACCTATAACAATTTCTACAACTTTTGTAATTTTACTAAGGAGGAAGACCATTGTTGCTTTATCACCTTTTTATTTGAAGTGAGGGGGAAAAGGAGAACCTTCCATTTCTTATGATTTATCAATTCAATGGATGAGGAGAAGAATGACATCCCTTTCTCACACTTTTGTAATGAGAGTGAGGAGGAGGAGAAGAAACTGACCCTTTCTCACACCTTTTAAAATTGAGTGAGGAGGAGAAGGAGCATTAGCCATTTCTCAAACTTTAGTAATTCAAAGTATGAGAGAAGGAGCATTGACCCTTTCTCACACTTTTGTCATTCAAGTGAGGAGGGGAAGGATAATTAATCATTTCTCACGATTTTGTAATTAGAGTGAGGATGGGAAGGATAATTAATCATTTCTCAGGATTTTGTAATTAGAGCAAGGATGGGAAGGAGCATATTTATGTTCTCACGCATTAGTAATTTGAGTGAAGAGTAGAAGGAGAATCTATTTTTTCTTTCACTTCTATCATTCAAGTGAGAAGGAAAAGGAACACCACATACCTTTTCCATAACTTGTGTAATTTCAACGAGGAGGAGAAGGACCAATGGCTCTTTCTCACACCTTTTAAATTCAAGTGAGGAGGAAAATGAGAACCTTTTGTTTCTTAAAAAATTAGTATTTTGATAGATGATGAGAAGGAGCACCAACCATTTATCACTTTTTGTATTGTGAATGAGGAGGAGGAGAAAATATCCCTTTATCAAAAAAATTTAATTCAAGTGAAGAGTAGGAGAATTGATCGCTTCTTAGGATTTAGTAATTTGAGGTATGAGGATAAGGAGCACTAACCTTTGCTAACACTTTTGTCATTGAAGTGAGGAGGAAAGGGATAATTGGACCATTCTCACACTTTTGTAATTATAGTGAGGAGGAGAAGGAGAAACTTCATTGTCTCATACGTTAGTAATTTGAGGAATGACTAGAAGGAGCATTGAAACTTTCTCACTCTTTTTTCATTTAAGAGAAGAATAGAATAAGTAGTGTATCTTTTTCTCACTTTAGTAATTTTCACAGGGATGAGAAGGGCCATTGGTCCCTTCTCACACTTTTTTAATTTTAATGAGTGGTAGGAGGAAGGAGAACTATTCTTTTATTACATTTTTTTAATATGAGTGAGGGGGAGAAGGAGCATATGCAATCTCATACTTCAATAATTTGAGGTATGAGGAGAAGGAGCATTGAACCTTTCTCACACTTTTGTCATTTGAGAGAGAATGGGAACAATAATTGTTCCTTTGTCACACTTTTGTAATATGGGTGAGGAGGAGAAAGATAATAAGCACTAGCCTTTTCTCTCCCTTTTGTAATTAGAGTGATGAGGAGAAGGAAAAAGAGCATTGACCCTTTCTTGCTCTTTTGTAATTTGAGTGAGATGGAGAATAAATACCTATATTTTCTAACACTTCCGTAAAACTTTGATAAAGGTTGAGAAGGAATATTGATCCTTTCTCACACTTTTATAATTCGAATGAGAAAGATAAAAAGCACTTTCTTCTCACATTTTTGTAATTCGAGTGAGGAACAGGAGAAGCATTGACCCTTCTCACACTTTTTTATGTTGAAGGAGGAGGAGAAGGATTCCTCACCCTTTTTGACACTTTTTTAGTTCGAGTGAGGGGGGAAGGAAAAATGGTCATTTCTTAGACTTTAGTAATTAAAGGAATGAGGATAATGAACACAAACCCTTTCTCACTTTCTTGTGATTCAAGGGAGGAGGATAAGGATTATCGACCATTTCCAACAATTTTTTCATTCAAGTGAGGAGGAGAAGGATGAATGACTCTTTCTATGGCTTTTGTAATTTGAATGAGGAGGAGGAGGATCACCTTCAATTTATCACATATTAATAATTTTAAGGAGGAGGAGGAGAATTGGAGCTTTCTCACACTTTTTGATTTGAGAGAAGTGGAGAAAGAGTGTCATCCATTTCTCATAATTTCATAATTAAATAAGTAAGGAGAAGGAGCATTGGCCCTTTCTCATACTTTTGTAATTAGTTGATCCGTAAATCAGGACTTATAACCCACTCACTTCACTAACAAAGATACTATGATGAAATACATTATTATCTTTGTTCTCGATATTGTATAGAGATTTTAGTATTCAGAATGGTTTGTTCTTGTGTGTAACCTATACACATAAAAATCCTAACAACACAATACCAATCAGACCAACAAAAAAAAAAAACAAGAATTTGCAAATACTATGTCACTGAGAAATCTATATAGCCTACTTCGGAAAGGTAGTGGACAAGTAAGAATGTGGATTCAAGAGTCTTGTAAGGTTGTTCAATTTGTAAGTGTAACTCTCGTAAAGATTTTCAGTTGTTTAAGAAAACGTCTCTAACTATGAATGATGTTGAGTGCTATGTTTTAAGAATTGATCTCGAGGGATTCCTAGCTCAATGCAATTATGAGTACAACTTTCCTACTCCTTGTTCCTCAATGGAATGCAAGGATGGGTTTGTCGGTTCACATTGTAAGGCCGAGGAAAGTGACAACCAAATCTCTATGCATGAATGGTTACAACCAATCTCTATAGGTGATCTCAATTAACAACAACTTTATATGACATGAACTTAGTTCATCCTATGTATTAGATAACACATCAATGGTCCTAGTGTCTGTATCCCTTGTAAGCATTGGTGATAGTTCAGTGGAGGTCATATTGACTACTTGTGTACAAGTCTATGCATACCTCTATGTGCCTCTTTGTCGTGATCTATATGCAGTCTAAAGTTGTGGGAGTTGTTATGATATGATCAAACACCACCAAAATGTCTCCTCAAAGGATTTTTACCACAAATATCATAATTGAGCTGAGGAATGTATTTCCAATCTACCATTCCAAATAATTCACAAATTATCCATTCTCTCAATTCACTAAATTATTTGAGTGCATAGCATGTAAGAGAAAAGAGTGGTTCCCAAAATAGACAACAACAACAACATAGAAATCCATGGAATAAATTGTGTTTGTAAGCAAAAGGAGAAGGGAAGGTGAAGCATGAGGGGATATATTATGATCATAATTAAACTCTCCATAATAATGCTACCCTTGCTCGTATCCTTCCTAAATCAATGGGAGGGAAGCTCAAAAAGACAACACACCATTAAAGGGTTTAAAGCCACAACTAGGTGATGAATGCCAACACTTCGATTGTTGGAAGCATAATCATGAGGTGTCATTCCATCAAGACCAACCACTGATCCAAACACATTTCTACAGTTCTTGCACCAAAAAATATCATGAGTTTGGTGTTGGGATGTGATTTGTGGCACTGAAGATATCCTCCATGGCCCTCAAATCTACTTGAATGAGAGGATTCTTATTTTTCATGAAAATTTTTAGGAGTTTCCAGATCCCCCTCATTCTTCTCTCTACATGCTTCCACTATATGTTTCCCATACACAATGCCCAACAGTCTTGAGAATGGATTGAATTCAAAATACAAGCTATGGGAGGAGCTTATGTGTAGTTCCCCAGGTAAGAGTGACTCATTTACCTCTAGAAAATTCCCAAAAAATCACAGAGAATCATATGACCATACTAAATTCCTAATGGCCATAAATAGAGACGAATTACTAAAATTAAGAGGCTGCAAATAGAAACTCGAATAGAGAATTACAAGAGTCAAATTTAAGCAACCATTGATCTCAGAATTATAGTGAAATGGATGATGATTAATTAAGAGCTATTAGCTTTCATAGAACATGAATGGGGAATAATTTTTTAGTGTTACTAACAAATTTTTTTTTATAATTCTTCATTTGATCCATAAATTCAACTATAGGGAGCACATTGAGCATAGCTAAGAAAACCAATAACCCATACATAATATTTTACACAACCATCGATACATTTATCATTATAACCAATTAACAAAGCTAAGAGAATCATTTCACACAAAAGAATTACTCCACAACTACACAGAAATCCAAACACAAAGATATAATGTTTACCCTAGAAACCCAAATGGGAAAAGCAACTTCAAATGAGTGCTCAGTCTATCTTGGCAATCTGCAGTTACAATGTTATTCACAACTCTCTATACATACTCATCTACTTTTTCCAAAAGACCCTTTGAGAGTCAAAGTAAAGAAATAAATTGGGAGATGGGGTAATGGGAATGCCAATGGGCTTGACCTTTCATTTCCCATTCCTGAAATCCTCTTCTCCTCTCCTCTCCTATTTTTATTTTTATTTTAAATAATCTATTGTTTTCTTCTCATTTTGTCTTATTCCTTTTAAATTTTCATTTTTTTCAATAGTTTATCTAAACCTAATTAACTTCCAAATTGGCTTGCAGGTACTGGCTCTTACAACCATTCACCTATTTCAAACCATTTTAGATCGCATATCCCCATTGAGAGGCTTTTTGGTCTCCAAATTTTTGAAGGAAATTAATCTGGATCAACATGCTTTCTATCTACTTATTTGAAGTGTGGATTTGACTCTTGTTCCTGGCTATAACTCTAACTCTAGCTCTAGCTCTGACTATTGGCTCTAGTTATAACTATGGCTATGGATTTGGTTGTTGGTTCTCCTTTTCCCGCAATAAAAAAGTTTGTTCACTGAATCTCAACTTTAAGTAATCTCCATATCCAAACTTTGCAATAGACATTCATTTCCATCTCTCTTAGACTTGGAGATGGTATATTTTGGAAGTCAATGAAACCAAGTCAAATGCTAGTTTGTTTGTTTAGTGTGACCCAAAAATGTTATGCCATCACGT
>JZKD02S1751700.1:0-21312 GCA_000966675.3 Picea glauca
TCCAACAACTGGGAAGCATACGGAGGCAAAGCACAGTACGTCAAATGGGGTCGAGATGCAGGCCTTACTTTAAGCTCTGAGGATGCCTTCTTTTCAGACACTACACTGAAAACCTACTTCAAAAACCATATAAAGGTAGATAATGATCAGGCTGCTATATTTGGATATTGGAAGCCACTGCCATTCAAGTTTTTGAAACCATTGATATTTTGTTTTGATGGCAGACCATTCTGACTAGAGTTAACACGATCACTAACGTGGCCTACAAGGACGATCCAACTATATTTGCTTGGGAGCTCATGAATGAGCCTCGCTGCCTGTCTGATCCATCTGGAGACACATTACAGGTTAAATGTCATTTTAATTATAAGTTGGTATTAATAAAGATTCCCAATATTCTTGGACAGAACAGAAACCTGCTTGATCAGTAGCATTGATGTTTGTATGCCAATGGGCAGGCATGGATTGAGGAAATGGCAGTTTACGTGAAGTCCATCGATCGAAAGCATTTACTGGAGATTGGAGTGGAAGGGTTCTATGGTCCATCAAGTCCTGACAGACTTGAGTTCAATCCCAACACATTTGCACAGCAAGTGGGAACAGACTTCATCAGAAACCATCAAGCTCTGGGCATAGATTTTGCTTCTGTGCATATCTATACAGATAGTTGGTAATTATTGTCTAAAAAAACACATTCTACAGTCTGTCAGATATTATAAAATTTTGCTTCTGTGCATATCTACACAGACAGTTGGTAATTATTGTCTAAAAAACACATTCTGGAAGATATCATAAAGTCTATATAAAAGAAAGTTAGGTTAAAAATCCAACAAATATTGATTTGTGGATAGGGAAATATTGATTTGTGGATAGGGAGTAGGTAATTTTTTTTGTTTTCCTGGGAAAAGCAGTTATCTTGCTATTCAATTGAATCAAGGGAAACTTTTTTATACATATAGGGTCTAAGCATACTCATTATAAGCTTAACATGTCATTTATAGGAATTGGAACCTCGGTGGAGAGGATGACAATCAATCCTCACAACCATCCAACCTTTAGCCAAAATCTTTATATATATATAAAAGAAAGTTTAGCCAAAAATCCGCATGATCCCTGGATAGGGTGGAAGCCATTAGAACATACTTATTATGAGCTTAACATGTCATTTATGGGAATTGGAACCCCCATGGAGAGGATAACAATCAATCCTCACAACCATCCAAACTAAACCAGGTAAATTATAAAATCTTTATATATATATAAAAAAAAGTTTAGCCAAAAATCCACATGATCCTTGAATAGGGTCAAAGCCATTACAACATACTCATTATGAGCTTAACATGTCATTTATGGAAATTAAAACCCTGATGGAGAGGATAACAATCAATCCTCACAACCATCCAAACTAGACCAGATAAATTATAAAATCTTTATATATATAAAAAAAAATTTAGCCAAAAATCCACATGATCCTGGATAAGAAGTAGGTTAATCTCCCCAACTTCAAAGAAGAATAGCCAACTCTGACATCAAAACTAATAAAAGGAACCTTAAAACTATATATAGTTACATCTATCTAATAGAGATGTATCATATGTATGAAACTACAATCATGTTTTCAGATGTATCATATGTCTGAAGCTACATTCATGTTTTCAAATTTGTGTGTAGGCAAAAATTCAGATGTATCATATGTCTGAAGCTACCATCATGTTTTCAAATTTGTGTGTAGGCAAGAAGTTTGTATTTTAAGAAATTTGAACCCTCTGCTTCTCAATCTGAAAAGTTAAAAATAAAACTAAACAGATAGAATTATTGATAACTGTAGATAGAATTATTGATAACTGTATATGTATCATTAACTGAATGATATTTAGTATTACATATTGGCTTTCTTCTTGTGTCTGCTACTTAACTGATAATGCTGATGTCGTTTTATATTGTGGTTAGGGTGACGGCAAATGTCATAACAGACAGCCATCTTCCTTTTGTGAAGAAATGGACCAAGGCTCATATCGAGGATGGTGAGAATATATTAAATATGCCTGTGCTCTTTGGGGAATTTGGACTATCTGAGAGAGATGTAGGTTACAACGTGAGCTTCAGGGATACTTTCGTGCAGACTGTGTATGACAGTGTTATAGTATCTGTGAGAAGTGGGGGCAGTGGAGGAGGAAGTTTGATATGGCAGCTGTTTCCTGAAGGGGTGGACTATATGAACGATGGGTACGCCATTGTGTTGTCCAAAAACCCATCAACAACTAACATTATTTCTCGCCAGTCTGCGAGATTGAGTGCTTTCAATTCCATGTGCAATTTCAAGTGCAGGTGGGGTTGTAAGAGAGGAGTCACTGTTACTCCTTGGGCAACAGTAGTCATGGAGACGCAAGCCGCTGATGAAGATGATGATGCCGATGTGATGGTCATGAATTAAGAATGCTCTCGCGCTGCTCCTAAATCCAATTGTTCTGACTAATCAATAATCCAATCTCTTTCTCTCTTGTTTCCGACCTGCAATGTATAAGGAATAAGTCTGCGTTATTTCTAATACTAAAAGCAATCGTGCATTTCGATGATGCCAACGGTCATTATTCCTTTATTGGATTGTTCAATTTTAAAACGAAATGAGGTCGCTAATCTCTTATTGGATTGTTCAATCTTAAAACTAACCTAGCCACAGGTTCCACTTAGGTTAAGTGGCAAGTAGGTTAACGAGGTTACTGTGTTAATCCAGTGTCCTAATGATTAATGGAAGCAAAATAATATGGGCTAGAATATTCTTAATCTTGATCTTTAATGATTAATGGAAGCAAAATAATATGTGATTAGAAATGTAGTTTTTTGAACAATGTTAAATATTGTTTTCATAATTCTTACATGTTGTTTGTTGCTAGGGTTCCACCCTCTCATGAAGATGAAATTATTGAATTTGGTCAAAAGTTTAGTTTTATTTTATTTTATTTTATGAATATGATTGTGGCATGACCAGAATGGAAAGTTGTGCATCAACTATATTAGACATGCAATTTTTTGAAAAAATATTAATATTGTTCTTCTCATTCTTACCTACTACTTGTTTCTAAGGTTATACCTCATTTGTTCTTCTCATTCTTACTACTACTTGTTTCTAAGATTATACCTCATTATTACTTTTTTTTTAAGGTTATACCTCATTTGTTCTTCTCATTCTTACCTACTACTTGTTTCTAAGGTTATACCTCATTTTTCTTAGATGATAATTTTTTTAATCATCCTATCCCACTTTACAAAGTGAGATTTCTAAAAAGGAAATACATGAAAGAATATATGGATTTGTTGAAAAGGAACTCTACCAATAGCATACAAAGACAAATAGAGTTGCTTGGAAAACATGATTTTTATAATGTATGTAATAATTAAATTTAACAAACTTAATGTATGATATTTTTTTGTTAATTTGGTGAACTAAATTTGATAATGTATATATCCTTTAACTAAGAAAGAAAGGTTTTCTTTGTAGATGTTCTTGAGTGTGGAGGCTAAGGTTAACCTACCACCACACCATCTCCCACAGGACTACCACTACTATCTCCATCGTGTCCCTTGCAACACATTCCATATCCATCTATCTGCACTCTACCCCATGCATGTGGAGGAACTCCTATTGATAAACCTAGTACTCAAACGATTGATTGCACTCTTGATCATACCAACCACTCATCTTCGTCTATCATGATTTTTCGTAGCAATGGATTATTTTATGTGGATATACATATGGATAGTGAACTTGTCCCATTAAAATTATGGTTTGCACGAAAAGAGAAGCCTTCTCACTATTTTATTATATATATATTATGGAAAAATACAATGAATGACAAAGCTTCTTGCTAATTAATGATCTATTTATTATTTCATTACCTACAAATTTATATTTTTATGCTAATTTTATAATAATTGTATTATATCATTGATTTGTCAACGAATATTAGGTTTTATTCTAAGTTGAATGAGAATATGTTTAGCCTTTTTGCACCAACCATCATGATGATTGAAGTCAGAATCAAAGACTATAATTTGAAGAAAGAACTAATAAANAGTCATGGAGACGCAAGCCGCTGATGAAGATGATGATGCCGATGTGATGGTCATGAATTAAGAATGCTCTCGCGCTGCTCCTAAATCCAATTGTCCTGACTAACCAATAATCCAATCCTGCAATGTATAAGGAATAAGTCTGTGTAGTTTTTAATTACGCAGACGTACACTTATTGACAATGGGCACAATTAATGATCTTTTAATCTTATTTAACCTTAAACCCTAATCTGATGGCTATGCATTGAAGATGTTGGCATATTCTTAGTCGTCGTCCAAAATCAATGGATCAGATTTATTGTTCAAGCATCCGTTAACATGTTTACTTTTTAACATTTACCTAATCACATTAAAAAATGTAATTGCCACATTCCATTTATTAACCTAATGCAGCCAAACGTTTCATATTACCACAGACGAATAACCATTATATTAGGAGCATGTATTCTCAATGTATTGGAAACACGCATTCTCAGCCGCTACCTTTCGACATTCTCAACCGCGAGTTAGCGGCTGTGCTAGTACTAAAAGCAATCGTGCATTTCGATGATGCCAACGGTCATTATTCTTTTATTGGATTGTTCAATTTTAAAACGAAATGAGGTCGCTAATCTCTTATTGGATTGTTCAATCTTAAAACTAACCTAGCCACGGGTTCCACTTAGGTTAAGTGGCAAGTAGGTTAACGAGGTTACTGTGTTAATCCAGTGTACTAATGATTAATGGAAGCAAAATAATATAGGCTAGAATATTCTTAATCTTGATCTTTAATGATTAATGGAAGCAAAATAATATGTGATTAGAAATGTAGTGTTTTGAACAATGTTAAATATTGTTTTCATAATTCTTACATGTTGTTTGTTGCTAGGGTTCCACACTGTCATGAAGATGAAATTATTGAATTTGGTCAAAAGTTTTATTTTATGCTTATTTTATTTTATTTAATTATATTCTATGAATATGATTGTCGCATGACCAGAATGGAAAGTTGTGCATCAACTATATTAGACATGCATCTTTTTGAAAAAATATCAATAGTGTTCTTCTCATTCTTACCTACTACTTGTTTCTAAGGTTATATCTCATTTGTTCTTCTCATTCTTACCTACTACTTATTTCTAAGGTTATACCTCATTTTTCTTAGATGAGGATAATTTTTTTAATCATCCTATCCCACTTTACAAAGTGAGATTTCTAGAAAGGAAATACATGAAAGAATATATGGATTTGTTGGAAAGGAGCTCTACCAATAGCACACAAAGACAAATAGAGTTGTTTGGAAAACATCATTTTTATAATGTATTTAATATTTAAATTTAATGAACTTAATGTATGATATTTATTTTTTTAATTTGGTGAACTAAATTTGATAATGTATATATCCTCTAACTAAAAAGGAAAGGTTTTCTTTGTAAATGTTTTTGAGTGTGGAGGCCAAGGTCAACCTACCACCACACCATTTCCCACGGGACTACCACTACTATCTCCATCGTGTCCCTTGCAACACATTCCATATCCATCTATTTGCACTCTACCCCATGCATGTGGAGGAACTCCTATTGATAAACCTAGTACTCAAACGATTGATTGCACTCTTGATCATACCAACCACTCATCTTCGTCTATCATGATTTTTCGTAGCAATGGATTATTTTATGTGGATATACATATGGATAGTGAACTTGTCCCATTAAAATTATGGTTTGCACGAAAAGAGAAGCCTTCTCACTATTTTATTATATATATATTATGGAAAAATACAATGAATGACAAAGCTTCTTGCTAATTAATGATCTATTTATTATTTCATTACCTACAAATTTATATTTTTATGCTAATTTTATAATAATTGTATTATATCATTGATTTGTCAACGAATATTAGGTTTTATTCTAAGTTGAATGAGAATATGTTTAGCCTTTTTGCACCAACCATCATGATGATTGAAGTCAGAATCAAAGACTATAATTTGAAGAAAGAACTAATAAAGTACATGGTGGATATTTTTGGACCAATATTCAACCAATGGGTGGTTGCACCTATGGCATGAAAGTATTTGTTAGTGGTGTGGAACACCTATAGAATAAATCTTGAGCGAAACCCTACTTACGAGTGTCCTTTAGTAATTCTTAAAAGAGATATGGATGCGTGAATGGAGGATACTAGGGAGAAGAAGTGGAAAAAGAAAGGAAAGAAAATGAAAAATAGGCATCTTGAAAGGTAATTAATAATAATTCAGAAAACAATTTATTTGGGAGTTATAGATCATTATTGCATTTGACATTAATAGCTACTATTGTTATTAAAAAGGGGTGGCGGGTGCGATGGGGCTTAATCTATGGCTCTGGCGGAACAAAGAAGCTAACCTTTGCATGGGGCCTTGGTCACTCTTCCAACAACCAGGACGAGGCCTTGGTTGTCTTCATGGGCTTAAAACTTCTCCGGGAAGATCAAAATAAAGACCTCATTGTAATTGGAGACTCTGAACTAGCCATTAACAGATTGCATTACTTAAGCACATGTAAGCAACACAATTTACAAAGAACCTACCAAAGAAGGGAAAATTTTCACACAATGTAATATTTCCATATCTTTATGATCTACAATTCTATATGCAAAATTGAAAATGTAGCAACATATTAGACTAGCACAAAAGAATAAAATGTTTCACAATACGAAAATACGCAGAGAATGAAAAAGAAAAACCACTCGAAGTAAGAAGTAAATGACCATTGATTGTATTTCAGAAAGAAGACACCCTTTTTATCAAACTGGGCGATTTTTGTTTACAGCAACAACAAGAGACTTGTTGCTTTTATTTTTGATTGAAAAGCATTGTTTATCTTTTTATTAATTAACTTCTTGGCGAACTAACATGCTAATTATTTATTAGGAAATCCCCTGCTCAACTCAATTGGCGAGGGAAGATTACAATAGCAATTTATGGCAATATGCTAATTCTCTCTTAGAGGTTGGCGAAGGAAAGTGGGTGTCCTTCCTAGTGGCCCATTTTCACCATCAAAATAGCAAGGTTGATTCCCTTGCCAAAGATGCCAGGAACCTAGCGCAAGGGAAGCTCATGCATAATGGGGTTTTCATAATTCAAAAAATACCTCAGGATTATGCACTCGAAATTAAAAAAAATTGATATGACCCTTCCCATCCAGAACCTAATGTCATTGTCATCATTCAAACACTTGACAAATCTCTGCCTCCCATGTCTTATCAGAAGCATCATTTGGCATGCTCCTCACATAGCACATGCTCTGCCTCTTAAGAGGTACTTGGTAGCACTGATGTTGGAATGTGGGAGATTTTTTTCCTTCAATTATGTGGTGGCATACTTGTACCCTCTTATTATCTCTTTCGTTTTCAACCACATGGATTTACTCAAGGTGCATTGTTATTCCGGGATATGAAAAGGAATCAGGGAAGTTTGGCTCTATCCTTTGCTCATTAACTTGTTCTTTTTCCGCCACCATAGCTAGAATTTGACTTCTTTGTGCCTTCCCATTTGTATCAGCAGCCAATTTGAATGCTCTGGGACTGTGAGAACCATGTGGAGATGCAACCAACCTCCCTAGCAATGCTCCTCCTGAGAAACAAGGATAGTTAAAGACACGGTCTCGGATCAATGTTATGAATTGGATATTTAGAAGGGAAAATTTTCCCATCTTGAGAACAAAATCCAAGAATAGGAGCAAACGAATGTGTAATGTCCCCTTCCGCATAAAGGCACCATGGTGGAAATTCCGCCAGCCTAACCCATTCCAGTGGGCTAAGGCAGAAAAATGGATCTAGGGGACATAAAATTCCTAGGATGACTTTATAAAGTTAATTTATCAAAACGGGGGACTTGGGTCCTAAGAAACTCAAAAGTCACTTTAATTTTATTAAGTGGAAAAACTCGCTTAAGTGACTTTATGAAATAAAGTAAAATAACAAGCGGGAAAAAGGAAAATGAGGAATAAAGGAGGAAAAGTGAGGAGTCTCTCCTCATTCTTGCATTTATTCATTTGAGAAAAAAAAATTGGGGAGATCTTAAGAAGAGAGACTAGAGTTTTTGGAAACCCTTCTTTGTTTATTGGTTTCGGTGTTGCAACGATACACCCTAACTAGTTTTGGAAAGAGATCACCTTCAGATTTCTTCGTTGAGCTTCATGGCAAGTTGAGAACCTTAATATGGTGGCTGAGATAACTTTGTGACCGAACCTTCACTGTTGGCCTCTAAGTTTACATCATTTGGGGCCGAGTTTTCTGAGGAAAATTGATCTGGATTATTTTTAGAGCGACATGAATGGAAAAATATAATCGATATATAACAATGAAATACACAAAAATATAGAAGAAAACAAAAAAATACAGTGAAACCCAACTTCTATTACTAAATAAGATAGAAAAACTTACATCACACTCCATTGCATGCTTAAAGGGCCTCCTTCACCTCAATTATATATGAGAGAGTTGTTAGAATATAGAAGATAGTGTGCTCGTTTTACCATTGACGATACCCTCGTCACCCAACCATAGGCCGAAGCCACCCTTCGAGCACCTTAACCTTGACTGAGAATTAATCTGGAAGCAAACCCTAGGCTAGATAGCCAAACAAGGTGTAGTGCATCTTCCTCCAAGGATAGCGCACCAACAATAGTTGATCAGATAGTCCAAACCCTAGCCAAGATATATTTCAAGCCAACACTGAAACTTCTAGTTGCAACAATTGCACCTGCAGCTCTCCTCCACATGTGTGCACCAAACTGGGAACTGCAGTGTGCACCAGTTGTTGTCTACAATTCTAAGATGTGTCAAATGAGAACTAGCGCCCTGTATTTATACTGGTTCTGCCAGATTTGTTGGGGTCGACTTCTCCTTCTGGATATGTGTTTGTTCAGTATATTATTATTATTTATGGCCGACTTCTTCTCTTGGAGGCTAATATCCTAATATTAATTATCTTCTTGAGCTGACAATACTTCTAGGGTTATTAGCCAACTCATTAGGGTTTTCTCTTGCTTTCTGGAGTCTTCTATTCTCGTAAGGTTCACACGTGGAGGTAAATATCTCCCGCAGCTACCATAATATTAACACTCCCTCCTAGCTAGGGAGGTATTTTAGGTAATTGTCTTGAGCACAAAAACATATCATTTACCCGGTAGCATCAATATAGTCATCTAGACTATCTCATGACTAGATCATGAGCATCACCATCACCATCAGTTGCATCATCTCTCGAAACCATACTTTATCTGAGTAATTAGACATGATGTTGGATAATTCACTCACACCATAGAGTGATATAAGAGCCACTCTTATAATCTAGAGGAGTAAATGCTCTGAACCAATTTTCATCTGGAAAATATTTGTTCATCATTCGTCTGGATGGTGATTATTTCCATTAAACTACTGATAGTCTTCAAGGTAGTTAGAACAAAAATAGAACACAACTGTGTCTATGCATAGTAGTACATAACTACAATCCAGTGGTTCGCTACCACACCAAGTAACACACAAGTACTTGATCAACAACATATAGTCATGAACAATGGAACATATCCACCACAGTAGTCTTCATCTACTATCATACAGTCTTCATAACAAACATCTAATAGCAACCTGCATAGAAACAATTTTATGATATAAACTGAATCATCTGGGCCAATCTTTCACTCACATCTGTGAGCTCTGAAAGAATATCTGCCTTAGGAACAGTGGAACATATCCACCACAGTAGTCTACATCTACTGTCATATAGTCTTCATAACAAACATATGATAGCAACCTGCACAGAAACAATGTTATGATATAAATTGAATTATCTAGGCCAATCTTTCACTCACATATGTGAGCTCTGAAAGAATATCTGCCTCAGAGTAGAATAATGAGATATCTGGACTATTCTTCTCAAGCAAGGAAGAATAATTGTCCTATCTTCTAAACCTAGACCGTTCCCCACCCTAGGCCATTCTTCCTACACTAATCAAAGTGCACCCTAGAGAGAATGTATAACCCTAAGGAATGTTGAATCTGGACCATTCCCCACCATGGGCCATTCCTCCTACACTAATCAAAGTGCACCCTGGAGAGAATGTATAAACCCTAAGGAATGTCTGTCCCTGATTACTGAGCCTGGACCATTCCCCACCCTGGGCCATTCCTCCTACACTAATCAAAGTGCACCCTGGAGAGAATGTAAAAACCCTAAGGAATGACTGTCCAGACCATTTCCTCTATTAGCCATAAGAGGAAAAGACTGCCCTGCATCAACCTCCAAAATGGACCATTCCTCATGTTAACCACAATGAGAAATCGTTGTCTAGCGAGGCGAGCCAGTCTTCTTGAGTAACCCTCAAGAAGAGAGACTGCCCTAGACCACTCCCCATGTTAACCATAATGGAAAGTTGTTGTCTATGATACATCAACAATCAGACTACTTCCCATGTTAACCACAATGGAAAGTGATTGTCTATTAGAAGTCTCAATCCACTTTCTGAACAGGAAAGCATTTGTCCAAGATGGACTATTTTTCAATTTTTAAAGATAAATGTCCTCAATAATGTTTTCAGTGCTCCCTCCTAACTTGGAGAGTCATTTCTTCCTTTTCCAATAATAAGGAAGTTGTTTCCACGAGCTCTAGATTGAGTACGCAAACTCTTTCATCTTGGATAGAAGTTTTACCAAAATATCTGCTTGTCTTCTCATCTGTGGAGATATGTATTGGAGAGTCATTTTCTCCTTTCTAGTGCTTCATCATGGATAATTTAATGCTTGATTTCAAATGTACTTTAGTCTGGAACATTGTGAAGGCTTCATGTAGATCTGAACAATAGAGTATATCATAGTTGGAAAACTGGAACACATCTATGTGGCACTTCTTTTGTCATCATGAAATCTGATCTACTGAGTAGTCATCTTGATGTTTATAGAAAATCTTCACCACACTTCTGTTGTGCACTAGAGATTCTCCACCAAGTTATCTTCTTCTATCTGCATACATGAGTCTCTTTCTGGTATGTCTCAAAGTCTTGAGATTGCTCTTCATACACTCTTTATTCAATTTCTCTGGAGAACATTCTTTGCATTCATCTGATGTAGAATTCTGACTCATGGATGTTGCGGATGATATAATGACTTATGTAGAGATAGGTCTGGTTTACTGAAATAAGTAATCATCATAGTCTTCTCCCTCCATTTGGGAGAAATTCTAGTTCTAGGTCTCGCAATGCTTTCATTCATAAGTCTTTCATACACTTGTTCTTTATCATGACTTTTAGTTCTTATGCTTGATTGCTTTCAGTGAGTTAATATCAGACTGGTAATCTTGTGATTCTTGCTACAATGACTGGTTGTTTTAATTTCTCTTTCTTTCTTGGAATCTTCATGTTCTTCTTCATGTTTTTTCTTTAGTTCTTGAGTTCATGGAGTTTCTTATAGATTCCATGCCCTAGAGATTCCACTTCTTCCTTTCATCATAGGATCACGAATCTGAATGGACAACCAGGAATACTTTAAGGCTTCTCTTCGAAGCAGTCTTCTTCTGTGGTTGAACTGAACATGTACTGTCTTTCATGGCTGCTACCATGGATATATATATATATATATATATATATATATCATCATCTTCAATGGATCATAGGATTATCTCCCTCCTAACCCTTGCTTCATGTAAGAGTACATATAATCGGCTCCCTTCGTCTAACAAAGTCCACGCTTTCATCTGCATCCTTATTTTCTTCTGCAATATATAATTGGCTCTCTTATCTAATAGAGTCCATGCTTCCGTCTTGTTGTTTTCTACAAAATGTCATGAGTCTTTTTCCAATTTCTTCTCGATTGTTGACTTCTTTCTGTCTTTTCTTCTTGTAAGTCTCTTATTTTGCAATAGCTTCCACGTGATTTGTATTTCATATGTGTATTATCTAATAATATCCATTTTCATCTTGTTTGTTCTTCCCTAGGTATAATTCTTTTTGGAACACATTATCTTCCAAGAGATAGATAGACAAGATATGTACAAAGACGATGCAAACAAGATATTTACAAGAAATAAGAAGAGTGTTGTTACCATTTAGAAGAAGAAGTCTCTTCCATCATGCTTAGTCTTCTTTGTAGGTTCCTTTTCTTCAACAATCGATGCGTCGTGTTTCTCCTTCCTTTTCTTTAGCTCGAGACACTGATTCTTGTAGTGACCATACTTTTGACAATTGAAGCATTGTACTTTTGAAATGTCTTTCTCTTGATTTGGTTTCCTCCTTGAACCAAACTTCCTTTTGTTCCTGAAGTTCTTGAATCTTGTTGTGAAGGCTTGATCATCGTACTTCTTTTGGGGTTTGTCTTTTGCATTGATCCTTGATTCTTCTTGAGCACAGCAAGTCCAAAGTTATTCAAATTTCGGATACTCCTTCCTTGTGTTCATGCTTGCGGAAAATGCATACCATGTCTTGGGAAGACCATTGAGTACTATGTTCACTAATTCCTTCTCTGAAGTGATCTCTTCAATAGCTTGTATTTGATATCTTAACTGGGAGATCCTTACAAAGTATGATGTTATGTTGTCATCCTCATTCATCTTCATGTCACGGAGCTCATTCTTTAGACTCATAACTTGTCCAATGTTTCTAACTGAGAAGAGATTTGTTAGGACATCGTACATCTTATTTGATGAGTCAAGATGGGAGATGTAGGGTATCAAGTGGTATTTTATAGAATCCACTATGATACTCATGGCATTGATATCAACATCTTTGAACTTCTCCATAGCTGCAACGTTGTGCGGTTCCTTCTCTTCTCCTTCTTCAAACTCTGGCTTCACGATCTTTCCTTTCACGATATCCAGCACTTTATTCTTGGCAAGGATGAGGTCAATCCTTGTCTTCCACGCTATAAAGTTAGAGGCTCCATCTAATTTGTTCTGCTCTTCGCATATAGAGTAGCACTTCCTCCCACGGTGAAAGCACATAATGTTTTCCATGTTTCGTTACAAAATAAGTATGTACTTTAGCCTAATCGTATAATTGACTATTATGTGATTCAGGTGGAACCAGAGGGAGATTTCTTTCCACAGCCACAATTCATACTAGACAGGATATAAATACCACTCGGGAACAGAAACATTGCATAGGTCAAGGTGCAGTGGAAACGCTTTGGTCCAGATGAAGCTACATGGGAAATGGAGGATGCAATGAAACATGCATACCCGTTTTTTTTCACTATTGTACATAAAGATCACAGCGGCAGGTAGAACATCGAGGATGGTGTTCCTTTAAGAGGGAAGGGAATGTAATACCCTTGTTTTCCCTAGCTTGTAAATGTTATCGCGTAGTTTGTAGTTAAGGTAAAAGACAGATGGAAAAAGGGAAAACTGACGAAACTGAGACTATCCCACCACTGTCGCCTCAATGGGATATATCTTTCTCTTTAGGGAGGTAAGGCCCAGGGAAGACATCCCCGGTGACCTTGGGTTTTGAGAAGGAAAAAGTATTAAGGATAAGTAGTATTTTCCCCCTCACAAGTCACCATTGATCAGAAATTTCGAAGATAAAAGATAACCATAAATAATAACCAAAAGTTTACCTGTCCGAGACAAAGCAACAAGGAAACTGTACATGCGCAAGATCACTTGCTTGGTTAGTACTTCATATAATCAAGGACTTTCTGATAATAATCAACTGACCAATAATATTGATGAAGTAAATCAATGTTTATACAATAGCAATGATTACACAATATTGCTTCTCAATGAAGGCTAAAGAAGCTTCACAATTTATCAATGGCAATTTATCATGAATGCAATAATACTAGAAGCAACGCTTTAGCCAATCACTCAATTTCTTTAAAAATAAATAAATGTTGCAATAATAAGTATAACACAAGTGGATAATGGCAGCAGTAGATGTATTAGGGTTAGTAGTTGTTCAAGGTATTGGATGCTTGTATGATCAAGGTACTCAAACAATGGAGGTCTTAGATCAGTGCTTTATTAGGGAAAATGGAGTCAAAAAAGGGCTACAAATGTTTAAGGGTCGTGATGATAGTGATAGGGATAGAGACAAGAGGTTTTGATGTCGAAGTGTTTCTAAATAAAGGATTCAACAAGTCAAACCCTAGGGGAGACATCTCACTAAGGTGTAGATGACTTAGGCCTTAGTGCTTCTTCCTCCTTCTCTAGCTCAAAAGAAAAATAAAAATGGATAGCTTGAGCAAGAAAGGTTATGGATGAAGACAAGAAGGTTAAATGTTGAGGCGTTGCTAAAGCAAGGCCTCAACAATGAAACCCTAGGGGAGAAAGGCTCACTAAGGTGTAGAAACCCTAGTCCTTAATGCTTTCTCCTCCTTCTTCATCTCATTGACAAGAATAAAACGTCTAGCTTGAGTGATAGATGATATGGCTAAGGACAAGAGAGTTTGATGAAGTGTTGCTAAGGCAAGGCTCCATCAATCAAACCCTAGGGAAAATAGCTCACTAAGGTGTAGAAACCCTAGGCCTTAATGTGTTTTCTCCTTCATTAGCTCAAAGACAAGATAAAAAATGGCTAGGCTAGAAGAATAGGATTAGAGTGTTGCTATGGCAAGGCTCTATCTAACTTCAGAAAAACCAAATGGCATATCTCTACCCCCTGTTGGGGTCTCAGTATCCATCTGGTGGGCTCTTCAACCCCATGGAGGTCCGAACTAATCATCTCCCTATGTGTACCTATCCAATGTGGTACATGTATGTTGGGTATGATCCTGCACATCAACAGATATGCCCTCCATGGGCTCATAAGTCACTGGGATCATACAAATCTCAATCACATATAATCATCAATATTATTAAACATGTGCATAACGTAAATTCTAACCTTGTAGAATATCTACTACAAACAGATATTCAGTAAAAGAACAGAAAAGATACAATGACAAATACAAACAATACACAGAGATTTTTCCCTTGGAAACCCAAACCGGGAAAAACATCATATTCTATATTCATTCATATGTGTTACATTGTTTACAATACAATATACATATAGGATCCAGCAGCATCCAAAACCCTAACCCATGACCTGGATTATTCCACAACCCTAATTCCTTAACCGGAAATAGAAAACCATCGGCAAAAACCATGTGCCGAAAAATCACCTAAATATGTGAAACGTTTCCCGAGGCACGTGACATGTTTCTCGAGGCAGAAAAAATTTATTTGCATCTCATGCAAAGAATATAACACATACCCAACATTCTCCCACTTGTTGTTTTCTTTGGATACAGGGGGTTACTAGGTTACATAGTCAACAATCCAGGGCAACAATGCCCATGGATCCTCTACACCAAGAGAACTTCTCAGTGCTCACAGATTTTGTTAATGAATCTGCAACATTATTCAAAGTGTCCACCTTCATCAACAATACTGTCTTTTATTCAACCATGTATCTCACCAAGTGATATTGAATATCAATATGATTTATCTTTGAATGATTATTTGGGTTCCTCGCCAGAAAAATTGCACTCCGACTGTCACAATCTATCCTTACAACTTGTTGTACCAACCCAATAACTGAACACAATATTTGTAACCATACTACTTCCTTACTTGCATGAGTGTATTCCATGTATTCAGCTTTTGTAGTTGAAAGTGCCACTACAACCTGTCTTTTGCTCATCCAACTTATTGCTCCTCCAAACAAGTTAAACACATACCCACTTGTATATCTCCTACAATCCAGATATCCTACCCAGTCTGCATCCACAAAACCATGTATATCCACCACTCTGTCCAATCCTAGTCTTCCTTTGTAGCACAATCCATAGCTAGTAGTGCCACGCAAATACCTGAAAACCCGTTTTACTGTCGTCCAATTCTCCTTCCCTGGTTTTGACATATACCTTCTCAAAACTCCCACTGCATGTGCAATGTCTGGTCTAGTACAGACCATTGCATACATCAAACTACCAACTACACTTGCATATGGAACATGAGACATGTCCTCCCCCTCTTCATGTAACTTGGGACACTAATCTGCATATAAATTTACACCAATAGGAATAGGAACCTTGATTGTTTTACATTCCTGCATATTAAACCTCTGCAATATTGTCTCGGCATATTTTCTCTAATTTAACCAGAGTTTCCTCCTTTTCTGATCTCTTTTAATTTCCATGCCCAAAATGAAATTTGAAGCACCGATATCCTTCATGTCAAATTTAGAGGACAACTGAGTTTTCACATCCTGGAGCTCCTTGTTGTTTCCTATCAGCAACATGTCATCCACATACAAGACCAAATAAATCAAATGATCACCAATTAATTTAAAATACACACAGTGATCTTCTTTTCTTCTTGTGAATCCAATTCCCAACATATAAGTATCAAATTTTGTATACCACATCCTTGGTGATTGTTTTAAACCATACAGGGACTTTTTCATCTTTAATACCAGCTCCTTCTTTCCCTTCACAACATAACCTTCAGGTTGCTTCATATAGATTTCTTCTTCCAGATCCCCGTGTAGGAATGTTGTCTTCACATCCATTTGTTCTATTTCAAAATCAAATGCAGCAGCAACAAATAACAGAAATGCTATGGAGGTTAACTTGGCAACAGGAGAAAAAATCTCACCAAAATCAATTCCCTCAACCTGGGAATAACCCTTTTCTACTAATCGGCCTTTGTATTTCTCCACTTTTCCTTTTTCATTCAGCTTCTTTTTAAATACCCATTTGTTTCCAATGGGATTTCTTCTAGTTGGCAACTCCACTAGATCCCAAGGCTCATTCTTATCCAAAGATGTCATTTCTTCATTCATGGCCCTTTTCCAAATATTTGCATCCTCTAAATCCACTGCCTCCCTAACAGTTCTAGGATCATCATCAGTAATAGACAAAGAAAAATTTGAATGGAAATCAGATGGAGTATACCTTTCTTGTAGCATTCTTTCTTGAATCGATCTCCTCAATACTGGAGTATGGGGATCTTCTTCTTCTGATTCATGTTCTTCTGTAGAGTCTGACTCAACATCTTTTAAATCAAACTCTATTTTCTTTGGTTCTTCCTGACTTGGTAGGATTTCATGTTTAACAACATCCTTCATTTCTCTAAATACCACATCTTGGTTATACACTACCTTCTTAGTTTCTAGGTTCCAAAGCTTATAACCTTTGAGACCATCTTCGTATCCAATAAAGATACACTTTTTGGCCTTCTTATCTAGCTTTCTCTTGTTTTCCTTTGGAACATGAACATACACATCACATCCAAATACCTTGAGATTTGTGAGAGAAGGTTCCTTACCAGTTCATACCTCTTGTGGAGTCTTGTCATCCAACGCTCATGAGGGTGATCTGTTGACTAGGTAACATGCAGTACCCATTGCCTCTACCCAGAATTCTTTCCCTAGCCCGGCACCACTGAGCATGCACGTTGGTTTTTCCATTAGCGTCATGTTCATCCTTTCTGCAAATCCATTCTTCTAAGGTGTATATGGAGTAGTCTTGTTCCTTGCTATACCACACTTCTTACAAAATTATTCAAATTCATTCTCGTGGAACTCTCCGTCGTTATCTGTCCTTAGCACCTTAATTCTTTTATCTGCTTGATTTTCAACAAGAGCCTTAAACTCTTTAAATGTGTCAAAGACTTTGGATTTCTTCCTGAGGAAATATATCCAAGTATTCCTCGAGAATTCATCTATAAATGAGACGTAGTACACAGATTTTCCCAATGATGGGATCGACACAGGTCCAAAAACATCACTGTGAACTAGTTTTAAGATTCCTTTTGCCCTCTTTGCACTAGAGGGGAATCTTACCTGATTTCGCTTCCCATATATACAATGTTCACAGAAATCAAAATCCAGAGAGTAGTTAGACATACCTTCAACCATACATTCACCGAGTAGTATTCGAAGACCCTTCTCTCCGATATGCCCCAGTCCTTGATGCCACAACATAGCCTTTTCTCCAGAGACTGTAGGAGTTCTTTCTTCTTCAACTCCAATATTAGGAACAATGGAACTATTACACCCATCACTAATAGGGATTCCTTTCAGCTTATATAGAGTTCCAAACTGAACTCCTTTCAGCAACACCATTTCTCCTCGAACCATCCTGCAGGTTTTCTTTTCAAATATTGTTTTTACCCTTGCATCATCCATTTTTCTTACAGAAATCAAATTTCTAGCCAAACATGGGATGTGCAGAACACTAGGTAGTGTTTTAATCCTTCCATCTATGAGCCTCAACTTGACTCTTCCTTGTCCTATGACTCTGGTTGTCGAATCATCACCTAAGAAAACATTACTTCCATCATACCTTTCATATTCGTAGAACCATTCCCTATGGGGATTCATATGAAAGGATGCACCAGAGTCAACCAACCATGCCTCATGATCTGCATGTGTGCTTGAAGAATCCAAGTACACATCCCCTCCTTCTTCCATGGAGGTCTTTTCTTCTGTAGAATGAGATTCTTCAAATCCCTTATTTTTCTCAACCTTGGATCTACACTACTTCTTGTAGTGCCCTTCTTTACCACATCTCCAACATACCCTTACAAACTTTCTGGGAGATTTAGATCTACCCTTAGACTTATATCTCCCACTTGATAAATTAGATCTATTCCTTTCCTGGGAACGTCCTCTTGCAAATAATGTGTCTGTGCTCTGTCCTTCCATATTTTGTTGTCTCATCTCCCCCGACAACAAGGTTGAGACCAATTCTTCAAACTTCAAGGAAATTGTATTAATACATGTGGCCACAACCAGACCATCCCAGGAGTCTGGTAAAGAACACAAGAAACCGATACATTTATCTTCATCTTAAATTTTAATCTCAACAGATACTAACTGACTTACCACAGTATTGAAGGGGTTCAAATTCTCTGCCACTGAGTCTCCATCTCTCATCCTTAGGTTATACAGCCTCTTTCTCAGGAATATTTTATTTACTAGGGACTTAGACTGATACAACTTCCCCAACTTTTCCCATAAATCCTTGGTTGTAGGTTCCTCTGACACATTCAGCAATACTGAATCGGAGAGACACGGTCGGATTGTGATCTTTGCCTTCCGATCCAAATTTTTCTAGTCATCTATTGAAGTTCCTGTAGGTGCAGTACCTGGATCTACTGCGATCCACTGATCTCTGTCCACCAACAGATCTTCCATATTGAGCTTCCACAGCTCAAAACTTTTCCCGTTAAATTTCTCGATCTCCAGCTTTGAATTGCTTGCCATTTACTTAAACCTAAAAAATCAATACCACAGATCTCCCACTATAACAAGGCTTATCGCAGTCCCAATCCAAACCCTTGAACACAAAGGCATCCCCTTGAAGCCAATAAATCTATGATACCAAATGTAAATTCTAACTCTGTACAATATCTACTGCAAACAGATATTTAGTAAAAGAACAGAAAAGATACACTAGAAAATAAAAACATTACACAGAGATTTTTCCCCTGGAAACCCAAACCGGGAAAACCAGCATATTCTATATTCATTCATATGTGTTACATTGTTTACAATCCAATATACATATAATAGCCAGCGGCATCCAAAACCCTAACCCAATGACCTGGATTAGTCCACAACCCTAATTCCTTAACCGTAAATAGAAAATCATCAGAAAAAACCATGTGTCGAAAAACCACCTAAATATGTGACACGTTTCTCGAGGAACATGACACATTTCTCGAGGAAAAAAAATTTCTCGGGGGCGCTACCCTCGAACCCCTACACAAAGAATATAACACATAAAACCCCTTTTACCTATTCAAGTTCTCAAAGACATTATACAAATCTGCAATGCAAGTTTGGAGGAAGTGATAAGGCATCCTATTGGGCTAGTGTCCACTGGAAAAGGGATGTTTCTGGAAGAGATTAAATACAAGTAATGTAAATGAGTGAGGTGGATAAGGGATGTCTTGACATGGGGTGCAGTGAAAGCAGGGAAATGCAGGGCTTACCTATGGGTGCCTTTGTAGAAGGCGAGTTGCACCTGTCCTAGATGCAAATGTTTCCAAGCCCATTTATGCCTTTTATTCTTTATTCTTTATTGTTTTTTATTCAAGAAGCTAATCAGGGGACACTTCCCTGGTGTGGTGACCAGTGGTGGAAATGTTACCCACAAGCACTTTCATGAATATGAGAAGGTTGGCTCGTTATGAGACCCCCTTTCACTTGTCCATGCAACCAAGAGCCACTACCCTGGCGTGGTAACCAGCTACTAGTAGTGTCATACCTCTAGGTTCCCATGGACCTAATAGGCTGGCTCGTGATGAGACCCCCTATCCTCTGACTAGGTCTTGTTTTATTATTTTTATGGGTCCCTCTTGTTTCTTGTTGAGAATCATTTTATTGCTTTCTCGGGGATCCCTGGGTGAAGCATCTCGAGGTTTTATTTGTAGGCTTTTATATTTTTCCAGCTTGCTTTTACCTTATGGGCCTTTATCCCTCCTTCCCACAGGGAAAGGTGCAACCCTTAAATGATTGGCCAACCCAATGCCCAGACAAATGTAATGGGATGGATGAGCGGGAAGCCAGATGAAAAGGTGGTAATATGACGGGAGCAGACGATGACTTTTCATAAATCCCCCCAGTGGCAACTCAAAACCTATGGGCACAGGCTTACTAGGGCATCTTTTCATTCCCCCCAGACATGGTCAAGTGGATAAGTATAATATCCAAGCATTTGTTAGAAACAAAAGGAATTAAATGCAGATATTCAAAGGTTTTGAGGATCAGAGTGACACATAACATGATACCCAGACTCGTTACCTCATGGAGAAAGATACATCTCTGCTATAGGACCAAGCCTAAGGTGATGAATGTTGTTGCTCATGTCAAAGGGAGGCACTGAAAGGAAGAAAATATGGGCCCTCCAGGGCTGTGTTCAAGTCGATCTGGCTCTTGGTAATCCATGTCTACGACCTGTGGGCCTCGTGATCCAGGTTTATATCGGTGGCCACCCACCTTCACCAACTAGCCCAAAACATGTTTTTGGCAATTTTGACAATTTACTATTTTTAGCAGTATTTTTTTAGGTCCTGAACTTCTGGGGCCATTTTGAGGCCCTAAACGATGTTTTTTTTGGGTATGTTTCTCTTGAAAATTAAAAACTACAATGCTATTTTGTCTCGATCGTTGTAGGCCTCGGATAGATCTTTCCAACGAGCTATCATACGCCTAAAACGAAGATCGTATGCAAAAGTTACGACCCCGGGAAGTTGATGTACTAACTTACCCAAACGGGGCCCACATGACTTT
>JZKD02S1751700.1:21362-49153 GCA_000966675.3 Picea glauca
GTCACATCTCTTCTCAGAGATAAGCTGCCACCAATCTAGCGAGTCTTTCACTCTGTATTTTTACAGTCTCTGTACATTTCTCTGATTAATAGAAATCGTGTATTACTGTATATCTGTGTTTATGGTTGCATCTCCGATACATTTATATTATATTATTGAATATATGCAATATCTCTGTGCATTTCTTTATTATATCTCCGTTCTCATTTCGTGCCGAAAATAATACGGATCGGATCACCTCAAGACATAATCTCCTTAGTTATCCCTAAAAGTGGGGGATAACATCTGGCTCCAACGCGGGGACATGTGCTCACTGTAGAGTGCATGAGAACCTCATCATCTATGGCATAACCTGTAACCTTCTTGATCTCAATATAAACTATCAGTAATCATTTGGGGTGGTGATATCACCCCCGGTTCATAGATATAAAACTGAAACAAAATTAATCATATGTATAAGTTTAAAATCAAACTACTCTAACTTGCAATGAATATGGTATAATACAATGAATGAAAATGCCTACTTACCTGTACTTACCTGTAGGATGGATGTTAGGTGTAGTCAAATGACCAATGAAACCAATTCAGCAATGCCCCACAACACCTACCTTTGTGCTTCATCATAAACCAAAATAGTGATAAGTTAAGCACAAAAATAACATGGGTTAGAAAATGTATCGTATCATCAGAAATCACAAAGTCTAACTCATGGAGGCGGGTGTGAGGGATAAAATCATGCAAATTCAATCTCTGAGGAAAGTTCTCAATACACTTCAGGAAGGGATCATGAAAAGTCAAAGGTTCAGAGCACTGACTCAAAAGGTATGCAAACTGGCTACCTAGGACGTCCTTACACTCTCAAGCCAAGGAAGGGATTGACATGGATCTAGTAGATGACTCGAAAAATCTTAAGGGAAAGTCAAAAAACTGAGATGACAGACTTACTCTTGAAGTATTCAACCAACCCTTGGACTCTAGGGTTTTCCTCAAAGTAAAATCAATACAAAGTATATAATTACCAACTACACCTTTAATGACACAGCAAGGTAAAGTAATCAGAGGTGGATAGAGAAAGATGTCATGAGAATCCTTCTTTAGGAAAAAAAAGCTCTTAGTCCTATCAAGACCTTAGCACAATGGTGGTTGATAATTATCTTCATGGAAAGGATCCAAGTGCTCTGAGGAGTACTCATCAAAAACCTCAAGGTATGACCAAATATTATCAGGAAATCATGGGACTAGGTCAACCTTGGGTGTTTGGAAAGTGTTAGTAATCACATCATATCCTTGTTGCCACTAGTCAAAGTCAAAAGTATGTTGTAGTGATAACTGTGAAGGAAACATTTGGACATGAATCTCAATGTCGTAAGCGGGGTCCATACCATAACCAACTACATCCCATTTACATCTTCCAACATGTATGAAATCATCAATATCAACTATGTCAGTATCAGTCTCATAGCATGGAGGATTCAAAACATTCAAAGGCTCATCCATCTCCTCCTCATTTACCAAATCATAAAGTAGAAAAACATCAAAATCTTGGAGAGGAGGGAAACTTATTGTTTCTTCTTGTGCAGGAGCTTTGAGGACTTGGGTGTCTTCAACATGCGCCATTGTTTCATCCTCATGAACTACCCCTTCATCTTCAATTGTACAACAAGGAAGATATAATTATTTTGAGGATTCCATTTCTCCTTCTCTTTCTGGATCACGGAACAAGGTGTCATCGAAATCCTGAAAAGGAGAACAACTAACCTCATCATCTTCTTGTTGTGAAGGGGGGAAAGGATCATGGATGGCTTCATTAGAGGGAGGATCATAGGTTGATACTTCATCATTTTTCTCATGTTCCAACTCCTCAACCGTGTCTTCATTATGTTGGTTGATAACGTGTTCCCTTCTTTCTTGTGAATTTTCAGTAAATATCTCAAGGGAAACTAATCTCTCCAAACTAAAGGCATATGGGGTAGATGGATGTCCTTCTCCGAGCAAGGAGATATTTGCCTCAATTTTTATATCCATGTTATAAGCTTCTTTGAGTGTTTTTGGACCCTTTTTGTTGAGGAGGAGGCTCAAATTCCCCAGAAGAGCATTGGTATAGAGATAAACGAGGTACTTGTCTCTAGAATAATGGATTCTAGGAATCTGGTATAGCAACATATGAAACCTAACTTCGAAATCTTTGACAATATCATCCTTAGTTTTTCTTATGTATTTGATTCCTTTAAGTAATAATTGGATATCTTCCAATTTCATGCCCCAAATCTTGAGAAAGGTTTCTTCTAACTGGTCCATAGATGTGATGCTAGTGGTTGGAAGATTATCATACCATCTTCTAGAATTTCCATGCAGAGTGGAAAAGAAGAGTTTCATTACCAAGTCTTCAGCATCATCACTGATAGGGTGGAGCTGAAAGAAAGCCCAAAAACTACTCATGTGATAGCCGGGTCCTTCCCCATCACTACCAGTGAATCTAGGGAGCCATTTTTCATACTTTGGGGGCATTTGCCTAGGATATCCTAGGATTTTACTCATGTCTAAAGGCTTGTAGTTTCTCGGATCCCATTGAGAAGTCATAGTTGGCTTCGTCATCAGTGGAGTCGCCAGATAATTTTCTTGAAATTATCAAAGAAATAAGGGAATCACCCTTAGTGGAGTCACCAGGTAAGCTTATAATATAAAGACTCTTGAGGCAAGGCTTACCGAAAACTGCCATCTTGAGGAGAATTGACTCAGTGTTCCCCGGTAGCAGTGCCAAAATGTTATTGCGTAGTTTGTAGTTAAGGTAAAAGATGGATGGAAAAAGGGAAAACTCGCGAAATTGAGACTATCCCACCACTGTCACATCAATGGGATAGCTCTTTCTCTTTAGGGAGGTAAGGCCCAGAGGAGACGTCCCCAGTGACCTGGGGTTTTGAGAATGAAAAAGGATTAACGATAAGTAGTATTTTCCCCCTCACAAATCACCACCAATCAGAAAGTCCGAAGTTAAAAGATAACCGGAAATAGTAACCAAAAGTGTACATGCCCGAGACAAAGCAACAAGGAAACTATACATGTGCAATATCACTTGCTTGGTTAGTACTTCATATAATCAAGGAATTTCTGATAATAAGCAATTGACCAATAATATTGATGAAGTAAATCAATGTTTATACAATAGCAATGATTGCACAATATCACTTCTCAATAAAGGCTATAGAAGCTTCGCAATTTATCAATGACAATTTATCATCCACGCAATAATACTAGAAGAAACGCTTTATCCAATCACTCAATTGCTTTAAAGATAAATAAATGATGCAATAATAAGTATAACACAAGTTGATATAGGCAGTAGTAGGTTTAGTTGGGTTAGTAGTTGTTCAAGGTATTGGAATTTTGTATGATCAAGGTACTCAAACAATGGAGGTCTTAGATTAGTTCTTTATTAGGGAAAATGGAGTCAAAAAGGGCTACAAATGTTGAAGGGTTGTGATGATAGTGATAGGGATAGAGACAAGAGGGTTTGATGTCGAAGTGTTTCTAAAGCAAGGCTCCAACAAGTCAAACCCTAGGGGAGGCAACTCACTAAGGTGTATATGACCTAGGCCTTAGTGTGTCTTCCTCCTTCTCTAGCTCAAAAGACAAATAAAAATGGATAGCTTGAGCAAGAAATGTTATGGCTGAAGACAAGAAGGTTAAATGTTGAGGTGTTTCTAAAGCAAGGCCTCAATAATGAAACCCTAGGGGAGAAAGGCTCACTAAGGTGTAGAAACCCTAGGTCGTAGTGCTTTCTCCTCCTTCTTCAACTCATTGACAAGAATAATACGGCTAGCTTGAGTGATAGATGTTATGGCTAAGGACAAGAGAGTTTGATGATGAAGTGTTGCTAAGGCAAGGCTTCATCAATCAAACCCTAGGGAAAACGGCTCACTAAGGTGTAGAAAACCTAGGCCTTAGTGCGTTTTCTCCTTCCTTGCTCAAAGACAAGATAAAAAATGGCTAGGCTAGAAGAATAGGATTAGAGTGTTGCTATGGCAAGGCTCTATCTAACTTCAGAAAAACCAAATGGCTCTTTAACTTAGTAGGGACATGAGACAAGGACCTTAGCATGTGCTTGTCACCTAGGGTTTTAATTCAGCAAATTATAATAACAAAATGCAAGTAAACAATACTATAACCATTCAATCAAGAAGGATTGCAGAAATTCACTTACATTTAACCAAGAAATCACATAGCCATACCCTAGTTGTAAACCTTCCACCAAGATAAATGCCAAAAATCACCAAAAATAAGTCTCCTTCAACAAGTGCACCACAATTTCAGCCAATAACCCTAAGAGGGCCGAAAATTTTAGACCTCACCAAGTGGTGAGTGAAAGATGATGAAAATATGAGAGTGAAAACCCTCAATATATAGCATACCAATGACCTTAATTAAAACTTAGGTCATCAAAAGGCCGACAAGGCCAAAATACACAATAATATTGTTTTACATTAAAATTTCATAATGAAACCCTAATCAAGAAAAAGGTAAGACGTCATGCCCCTTCTAGGGTGACGTTATCCCTTTTTAGGGCAACATAGGCCTCTTGGAGCAAAACGTTAGCCCTCCTTCGGCCTCTCCAAGCTGCCACATGTGCCACACTAACATAACTCCCTCCCCAAAATGTCCATAATGTTGGATGATGTTATGGGCATGATGGGTGACGTTATGGGCCTTCCAAGGCCAACGTTCCAGTGGAGAGGGCACAACCCCCCTAGGTAAGGCTCTGTCAAGGTGCCTCTGTGGAACATCCTCCTCTTCTTCGGTGCAAACCCCTTTTTCATGTCTTTGCCCCCTACTAGGGTCTCAGCATCCATCTGGTGGGCTCTTTAGCCACATGGAGGTCTGAACTAATCATCTCCCCATGTGTACTTGTGCAATGTGGTACCTGTCTATCAGGTATGATCCTGCACATCAACAGATATGCCCTCCATGGGCTCATAAGTCACAGGGATCATAGCAATGTCAATCACATATAATCATCAATATTATTAAACATGTGCATAAAACCACTTTTACCTAGTCAAGTGCTCAAAGACATTATACAATCTGCAATGCAAGTTTGGAGGAAGTAACAAGGCGTCCTATTGGGCCAGTATCCAATGGAAAAGGGATGTTTCTGGAAGAGATTAAATCCAATTCATGTAAATGGGTGAGGTGGATAAGGGATGTCCTGACAAGGGGTGCAATGAAAGAAGGGAAATGCAGGGCTTACCTATGGCTGCCTTTGTAGAAGGCGAGTTGCACCTGTTCTGGATGAAAATGTTTCCAAGCCCATTTATGCCTTTTATTCTTTATTCTTTATTGATTTTTCTTCAAGAATATAATCATGGGACATTACCCTGGTGTGGTGACCAGTGGTGGAAATGTTACCCACAAGCACTTTCACGGAAATGACAAGGTTGGCTCGTGATGAGACCCCCTTTCTCTTGTCCATGCAACCAAGAGCCACTACCCTGGCATGGTAACCAGCTGCTAGTAGTGTCATACCACTAGGTGCTCATGGAGCTAATAGGCTGGCTCGTGATGAGAACCCATATCCTCCGACTAGGTCTTGTTTTATTATTTTTATGGGTCCCTCTTGTTTCTTGTTGAGAAGCCTTTTATTTATTTCTCAGTGATCCCTAGGCGAAGCATCTCGAGGTTTTATTTTTAGGCTTTTATCTTTTTCCAACTTGCTTTTACCTTCTAGGCCTTTAGCCTCTTCTTCCCACAAGGAAAGGTGCAACCCTTAAATGATTGGCCAACCCAATGCCCAGACAAATGTAATGGGATGGATGAGCGGGAAGCGAGATGAAAAAGTAGTAATATGACGAGAGCGGACAATGAATTTTTAGAAATCCCCCCAGTGGAAACTCAAAACCTATGGGCACAGGCTTACTAGGGCATCATGTCATTCCCCCCAAACATGGTCAAGTGGATAAGTATAATATCCAATCATTTGTTAGAAAAAAAAGGAATTAAATGCAAATATTCAAAGGTTTTGAGGATCAGAGTGACACATACCATGATACTCGAACTCATTAGCTCATGGAGAAAGATCTATCTCTGTTACAGGACCAAGTCGAAGGTGATGGATGTTGTTGTTGCTAACAAAGGGAGGCGCTAAAAGGAAGATAAGATGGGCCCTCCAGGGTCGTGCTCAAGTCGATTTGTCTCTCGGTACTCCATGTCTAGGACCTGTGGGCCTCGAGACATAATCTCTTTAGTTATCCCTAAAAGTGGGCGATAACAGTAAATATAACTATATTTTTATAAAATACTATGGACATATTGGTTATGTGTGGATGTTGGAATTGTTGAACCTTTGCTACAGAAGGTAATGTAAATATTTATGTTTTTAAATAAACTAGGAATTGTTGCATAACCATTGAAGGGGTTTCCAATACATATTATGATACATGAGAGGGAATGGTGAGGGGAACCAATAATGGTTGATATGACCCATGTCATGCTAGTACTCTGCTGGAATTAAATTGCTCAGACCCAAAACAGTCCTCTATCCCAGAGAATTTTATTACCAGTCAAGATGGTAGTTGGGAAGTCTTCCTCGAGATTCAATGAGGATATGGGAAGAGTACCCCATCTGGAAACTTCCTAATCTGACCCACAAATTTTAAAATGGACCCACGAATCTTGTTGTAGAAGGCAAGAAAAGAAAGGAAAATCATGGGCAGAGGTCAGTGAAGGTACAAGAATGGGTCTAGTGACCATTTATGAAGCAAACTGAGAAAACAAATTGTTATGGGTGCAGGAATTGTTGGGAAGTGTTTTCTAATCAAACTAAGAAATGGAGTTGCAAAGAATTTGAGTGATTGAGAGAAAAATCACAGCAGGATCCCTTGCTTGGTGGATAGAAAACTAGATTTCCAAGTTTCTGTGGGAGGAGTGTAATATTTGTCCATTGTTGTTGTTGATCAAAAGAAGAACCTTTCTCTCTCTCGCGGAATCATGATCTAGTTAGGGGGTGGACAGTTCTGGAATACACCAACAACAACTGTGCCTATGGTTGGGTGCAAAATGGAACACCCTTTAATAGTTTCCAACAAATTCTAAGTTTCATATAAGTTTTTTTATGAGTTTTGTATTGTCTTGACTGGTTTATTTTATAATATGGATTTCATGTGCTAAATGATTGTAGAATTTATTATCATGTTTAAATGATGAAATCTATGATTTTGACTATCTGACTGACTGGGAAATCTGAAGCAATGTTTTGGAAATCGTAAATTGGTTTTTTGTATGCCCCTGTCTAGATAAATTAACATGTTAGCAATGGGTTTTTATTTAATTTGGAACTGAATGTTGGCTGATCACATGTATTAGTCTATATGAACTAATCCTAGAATATTAGTAAAGTCAAGCTACACATTAGAAAAGAGGCAAAGAATATTTAAAAAAAATATTAGGAAAAGAAAGAAATGCTAACAAGAGGTAAAGTATTCTAAGATTTAGTAATAAGGAAGGTGTGGGAAATTAAAACCCAATTTCCTAATGTGAAGTAAAATGAAATTTGGAATTTAAAACATTGAGAATAATTTAAATCCCATTTGAATTTGGTATGAAATAAATCTTATCAGGAAATACACAGTGAATTAATGTCCAAAGGGAAAGATTTGGACTTAGTAAAGATTCATTAAAAATAGGAAAGAAATGCATGTAATTAGGGGATTAGTAATCCTTGGTAAAATCCATTGTTTTACCATGGAGAACTTCACCTCCAAGAAATTTATTATTATTCAAAAATAATTTAAACAAATAAATATTGCCAGAATAAATATATGCACTTGTGTATTTATATGTTTTCTCGGCATATTTTAAACAAATGGTAAAAAATAGTAAGCTTTGGTAAAATTCCAAAGTTACCATTTAAATGCTCTAGTATTTGAATAATAAGAATTGTAAATTATCGCCCAAAGGGGTTGGATCCAATGGTGAAAAGCGAGGAGTTTTTCATCGTTGGGCAAGGTTCAGTTCCCGTGAGGGATTTACCTGGATCCATGGGGGCACCTTGAGGTAGTGGTCGAATGTGTGGTTGCATCCGGAGATACTATATTAAATGGTATCATGACCCGTGCACACATAAGTGGATCAAATCCCACCCCGATGTCCTTCAAATTTTAAAAGACCCGCAAGGGTTTGGTCTAGTGGCCAGCAAACGTACTGTTAAGGCATTCGTGTTGTTACGCAGGTCACGAGTTCAAACCTCGATTTATCCGAAGGCGTTCTTATTGGTTGTGTGATTCTCCCTAGGGATTATAAGGTAGCCGAAAAGATTCGACCCCATGTCACGCGAGTATGATACTGTCACCGTTGTCGATTCCCCTAGTCATAAAAAAAAACAAAAAAAAGAATTGTAAATTATCATATTTACAAACTAGAAATTTTCTACATCATGCATGAGTAATGGAGGTTTGGAATTTCCTTCCTTGTGTGTAAAGGATTTAACTATGCTAAGTTTACCTAGTTTTCCAAGCTATGCTTTGCACAGGTCACCTCCTGAAGGAATGTCTGGGGGATGTAATTTATATTTCTAAAGGTTTGAAGTATGGAAAATTATAATTTTCCTTTTCCTTTTAATGTATAAAATAATTTTCAAAAAAAAAAATTCCTTTTGGATCTTGAACGATGGTATTAATGTTAATACTATAATTATTAATGATATATATATTTCTTCCTTTGGAGTTTGATCATCGGAATATGGATATGGGAGCACATTTTTAGAGTCTGAAACCTCGGTATGCAAAGGTCATGTAACACCCTTGTTTTTCCCAACTTGTAAATATAACTATGTTATAACTAAAATACTATGGACAAGATTGTTATGTGTGGATTTTAGATAATGACGAACATGTGTTAAGAAGGTAATGAAATTGTTTTATACTACTAAATAAAAATCGAAAATGTTGAACAATTGTTGAAGGTGTTGCCAATACAGATTATGATGCATGAGAGAGGATGGTGAGGGGAACCAGTAATGGTTGAGATGACCCCTACCAAACCAATACTCTATTGGATTTAACATGTCCAGACCCAAAAGAGTCATTTGTCCTAGAGAAATTAATAATAGATCAAGTTGGTACTTGGGAAGTCTTCCTGAAGAGTCAAGGAGGAGTTGGGCAGATTACCCCATCTAGAAACTTCTTGATCTGACCCACGAATTGGGAAAAGAACCCACAAAATCTTGTGGTAGAAGCAAAGAAACAAGAGGAAAATCGTGGACAAAGGGCATAGAATGCACACAAATGGGTCTAGTGACCATTTCTCAATAGGTAGAGCATATGAGTCTCTTTGGTTTGGAAGAGAATTGAGAAAACAAATTATTTTGGGTTCGGGAACTGTGGGGAAGTGTTTTCTAATCAAGATGATAAATGGAGCTGCAGAGAATTTGAGTGATTGAGAGAGAAATCACAGCAAACTCCCTTGCTTGGTAGATAGAAAATTGGATTTCCAAGTTCATGTGGGAGAAGGAGAGTAACCTTTGTCCCTTGTTGTTGTTGAGCAAAAGAAGAACATCTCTCTCATGGAATCATGATCTGGCTAGGGGGTGTCCAATTGTGGAATACACCAACAACAATTGTGCCTATGGTTGGGTGGAAAATGGAAGACCCTTCCGCAGTTTCCAACTACTTCTAAGTTTCAGATAAGTGTTTTTCTGAGTTTTTTATTGTCTTGACTGGTTTATTGTATATTATGGATTTCATGTGCTAGATGATTGTTGAATTTATTATCCTATTTAAATGATGAAATTTGTGAAGCTCATTGTCTGGATCACTGGGAAATATAAAGTAAAGTGTTGGAAATCATATTTTATTGTTGATTTTATGTCTTCCCCTGTCTAGAAAAATAAAGTTGTTAGTAATGGGTTTTTATTCAAATTTGGAGCAGTACGTTGGTTGATCACCTGTATTATTCTATATGAACTAATCCTCAAATATTAGTAAAGTCAAGCCACACATTAAAGAATAGGCAACGTATTTTTAAAAAACAAACATTAGGAAAGGAATGAGAATGCACTTTAAGTTTATAAATTTGAAATAAAAATGAAATTTAGAAATTGACATGTTGTGGATAATTAAATTCCCTTAGAATTTGATAAAAAGAGAAAATTTACCAATAAATTTGATTGATGTCCAAAGGGAAAGATTGGGAATAATGACTAACCCCTATAAATAGGAAAGACATGCTTGTACTTAGGAGATTGGTAAATTTTGGTAAAAATAGAGATTTTCCATGGATAATTTTTACTCCCAAGACATGTAATAATTTGGGAAACAAAATAAGGAAATAAATCACATAAATTTATAAATGTAAATGTGTAATTTTAGGTTTTCTGGGCAAAGTTGAACAAATGGTAAAGTTTAGTGAATACTGGTAAAATTCTTAAATTACCATCTAAATGTTCTCATATTTGAATTAAAAGTTCATACATTAAATTTATGAAGTTCATGCCTGGTGCGTGAATAACGGAAATTTTAAATCCATCCTTCTGTGCAAAAGTTTTAACTATGCTCGGATTTTTCCTACATACAGGATTCATACTTTTCACAGGTAGTTCAACGCTCTTGAAGGAATTTTGTTATTAGGGTGTTTTTATCTATCAGCGTTCAAATAACTAGATTTATATAAATCCTCTTATTTTCTCAACGCATAATATGTATATAAATATATATTTATTATTATTAAAAAAATTCATTCTGTCATAGCATAAAGAATGGAGCAAGTGCGAGAGCCAATGGAACTTTAAACATTATACTACTATAATAGCTCGGCACAAATTCCAAACCATTTTAGAGTGAAGGGAAAGGAGCCTTTGAACGAGGTCTGAATCCATCGGAGCGATGGTAGGAGGGTTATAAGGCATAAAATACATATTATAAATATTAACCTTTCTATTTTGCAATTGGCCATCGAAATAATGAGAAAAGAGTAAATGATCAAAGTGTAAATGAATCTGGTGATTATTCTTAAATGTTATAATTATTAAAGAATTTATATCGCACCCCATTCAAAGTAAAGGGAATGACACATTTGCACGAAGTTCGAAGTTGTCGGAGTGATAGCTTGGGTGTTACAAAATCCCACTTATTTTTATGATATTAAATGTTACTCTTTCACAATTGGCAATCAGAGTAATGAGGGGATCGTATATGTTTCAAGAGCGAAGTTCATTCGAAGTAAGTGGGAGGGACTATTTGAATGAATAGCGACATTATCGGAGCGATGGCGTGAGTGTGAAGAGGGTCTCACATATTTTTAATAGTATTAATATGCTATAAACATTTAATGTTGCACGTGAAGGGGTTGGTAATAATATATAATATTAAACATCTTTTAATACCCTTTTCTCTGCTAATAAATAAATATTAAATTACGTGAAGGATTTCGATGTGATGTCATAAGCCAGGTTCTTTGATTATTATGTTAATCAAGGATTATGAGCCTAAGTACATTCCAACCTAATTAATTATATCAAAACATAACAAAAATTATGTTATAATATATTTAATTAGCTTATAAGATAATCATTACAAAAATGGTATTTAAATGAATTACTAAGCTAAGTGAAAATGCAATTATGAGGGGGGTAGTT
The DNA here is from genome assembly GCA_000966675.3 of Picea glauca. Lineage (NCBI taxonomy): Eukaryota > Viridiplantae > Streptophyta > Pinopsida > Pinales > Pinaceae > Picea > Picea glauca. The sequence continues at coordinate 32,986 of JZKD02S1751700.1, forward strand.
AGTTTGTGAAGAATAATTATCCCTAATGTGAATTTAACGAATAAACATTGAGGAGTGATATTTTAAGAAAGTATTAATTAAGTACCCAAGTCATGTTATAGGTAATGGACAAATGGCAATCTCTATTCGAGCGACCCTATGCACCCTATGGTGACATGGCGAGTCATAATGGGTCCATCCGTCGAGTGGATATGTAGCCGCATGTTATGTCAAGAGACAGGTGCACTATGGCAGTGGTGACCTAGGTGGTAAACGAGACCCAATCTCAGTCGTTGATCATCTCGGGACCCACTTAGCAAATCGAGAGGGAAGGACGAGTTGATGCTGACTGGGAGCGTCAGTGTGATGATGTGTATCAATCTTTAGTTGGTTGACGAGTTGAGTATGGTCCAACTGGGTAGGAGAACCTTAGACCACCGATTAAATCTCAATCGTTAGTTTGGGAGGTTGTATGTGCATCAATGTCATCCATTGAGGAGATAGAATATTCATCGATACCTTGAATTCAGAGCAATGAAACTTCCTAAACCTTTCGAACACCGAATGGATGTTATCGAAAGAGAACATTCTTCTATATTGAATCTATCGGGGGTAAGAGATGAGTGAACCGAGAGAAGACGTGAACGTTGATGACTATGGGTTTATGTGGATAGAGATTCCACCATGGAAAGTTAGGCTAGTCCCACATCGGTGCAGATCGAACCTTAGATCGATTTCTTATTGCTATAGATGTCCCAACGCTATGGATCATTTTTTTCAACCTGCAAATTTTCCCTGCCTCCAAAGTAAATTGGGCCTACACAGACACCCCAAGGAGGTCCTCGACAGAGATTCAAGGGCAGTTAATGAAGAAATACAGAGTGAAAAAACCCACAAAAGGGAAGCTTGAGGGTTCTCAATTAATAACATATAGCAGAGGAGCCCTGGCACTGGTAGTTATGTGTAATAAGGCATTGTTACCCTTGCAAGTTCCCATAACCATAGCCCTCACACCCCCCATTGCAAGTTCCCATAACCATAGCCCTCACACCCCCCATTGCAAGTTTTCTTGCAAGACAGATATTGATCAAGGATAACATCAGAATCTTATGGGAAGAAATTTGTGGAATGTGGATTTCAACTTTCAAGTTGCACAGAATGCAGTAAGAAACATGGTGGAGATTTTGGAAACAAAACTGTTGTAGCTAATGACAAATTCCATGGTTATCTATCTAAAAATAATATTAGAACTTTACAAAGGAGAAATGATTCATCTACAAGAAAATTTTCGTTCAGATCACCCATGATCCAATCAAATAGCTGGCTCCTGTCACACAGATGGTTTCAAGCATTAAATCCAACAATTTTCTCATCCAACTGCTCAATGATTTGCTTTGGATTTCCTCAACAAACGCTTTCTCAAATGATTTGCTCCATGATTGATTGATATGCTTGAAATCTTCCTCTCCTGCATGTGGCAGGTACGTGGGATCATAATGGCGGGCAGTTTAAATTTTAAGCGGCTTGTTTCCTTTGTGAAAAGTATTTTAGTTTTACTATGCATATAAGCATTCCTTTGTGAAAAGTATTTTAGTTTTACTATGCATCTAAGAATTTATGCACTTTATTTAATGCAAAATATGGCTTTACAACAAAGATTATGAAAGACATGGCTTATGATGAAGTTGTGGAGTGATAAAAGAGCAAAGTGGAGTGATAAGAGATTTAATTGAAGATAAAAATAACGTGGAGTATAGGATGGATGTTACAATTATAAGAATTATTTTATATCATTATCACTTTATATGATTGGAGTGATAAGGATATTTATCTAAAGATTAAAATAATGCTTACTAAATGATATTATATTTTACTCAAAATGAAGGTATGGGGTTTGAAGGTGAAAAAGTATGAGATTTGAAGATTGAATAAAGTATAAACGAAGGCTTTAATGCATGTAACTGTTGAGAGATTAATTTGTAAAAAGGGTTATAAGTGTTTATATCCATCTTCAAAGAAGTCTAGTTGGTTGTTGACTTGGTGTACCTCATTTTAAATCAAAATACTCATCTTTTGGTGTTGGTTCTGTGTCCTAGACCTGTCCCGGATTTTGAATACGGGGATCTAAGGACAAATGTGTTTTTGGATGGTTGTTATTATCTTGGATGTCTTCGATGTTTACTGTCTAGTTTTGACATAAACAAAATTGCAATTTTAGCATTTAACACAACACACACAATATCAAGCACAATCAAGCATAAGTAATGAAACAGTTGCAACAATATCAAATTTTCAACAACAATTCTTCATAAAATCATTGAAACAACATAAAAGTCAAGCTTGCAATCAAAGAATAATTGGACGTGACCTGGAATCAAAGCACCATCAAATCTAAAGATCAATTCAATTTCTTAATCAGAAAAAAAATATAACTTACAAATAGTCCTTTTGTATGTTTACTTGTATTTTTGAAATCAAGTGGAGTTGAATTGAATTTATCTTAATGTACATTCTTAGTTGATCTTGACACCATGAGTCATTGTAATTTTGAGTTCAAACTGATAATATTGAGTTGAAACTTGTTGGAATCAAACTCAAACCATCGTAATACCTTGGGATGCATTTTTGGTGGTAACCGACATCCTCAAATTCCTGGAAGCAAATTCAAGTGAGTGAATTCAAGAATTCAAGCAATTGACTTCAAGAGTTCAAGCGAGCATGAAAGTATAAGCACATGAGTTCTTGGAAACAAATTCAAGCAAGCGTGACAAGTTCAAATGACCAAATTTAAGCAAGAAAACTTCAAGCAAGCATGACAGTGATGGATAAAATCATGGAGATGGTTTCCTTATTGGAAACTTTGTTAGAAGCAACTGAGAACATTTCGGTCATACTAACCAGTGAAACATTGGAAAATGTTATCATATGTTTTTGATTCATGCAAACAAGGATTCATTTGTTACAATCTCAATCCCAACTCTTGAATAATGAAATTGGGGATCTCAAAAATCGACTACCAGTAGAGTGTTATGAACTAGTTTTCGTTTAGAAAAATTGTCTTCAAGATGATGATGATGATGATGATGATGATGATTTTGATCAACAATCATTGAAGGAGAAACTCAAAAGGACAACTCCAGATGAAAATGAAGATGAAGTTGTTAAAGTTCAGCATGATCAATTTCAGTGCAATCTTTCCAAGCCCATCATTAGACCTTGGGAAGAAATCAACTACAACAAGCACAGAACAGGACTTGGATATGAAAATGAAGTTACCTTTCATATTCTCGATTATTCCAAACCAATCCAGTTCCAAAGTGTTGGAATCCTTCAAGAATTTTCAACTTCGCCTAAAGTTTTAACTTCCCCTATTCCAGTTCAGCATTAGAATGCTAAATGCCAACATTGCAATCTAGTTGGTCACATGCAGAATCAATGTTTTGATCTTCATCCTTGCCAGCATTATGGAAAGCATAACCATTCTTCAGATGGATATTCAACAGTGAAGAAACCTGCAAGATTGAAGATTCACTATGAGTAGATCGATCCTTGGCAGCGGTCATCAACGGCCAAACAATTATATAATTCTTATCGTAGAATTCAATCTCGAGTAAAGACCAATCTTGCAGCACATAGCCTTTTTTGTCCGTTATATAAGGGTATATAAGTCCAAAGTGGTCCCCTTATGGCATATATTTTAAGCATGGCCCTCACAGGATGAGATAACATGTGGTTGTTTCCACATGCCCACTTTGCATTGTACACATATGGAGTAAGTATGGTACTCTCTTGATCCCAAAGCGGGGAGTACAATGATGTAAATTGTTTGTACCTTAAGGGGGGGAGTTCAAAAATCAAATGACGATGGTTCATGAAACCACTTTTGGTCTCTCCTTTCAACTGACAAAGGGGAGAATTGATGATGGAATTGAATATGGTTATCAAACCGAAAGTTTTGGCAACAAATATGCAAAATGGGCATGAAATACATGGTATCAATTGGTTAGTGGTCATCCCAAACCACAGTTTCAGAGATCACTTTCAATGATACACTGATAATAGAGTGGTGATACTACATGTTCACCAATTAGCAGAAACATCAGATTCTTCTAGCTCAAATACTTGAAAAAATTATCAAATTGTCAAGCAACCAGGGAATGTTCAGATATTGCAGTTTTTCACTTCCATATCTTATCTCTCTTCTAGTTCATTTTAGATGAGCCATTCAACATCCAAATTGGTGGTTTTTCAGGAAGTTCTTCATTGAGGTTTGGCTCAGGAGTTTCAGTATGAAGACTTGGAAATGATACCAGTTTATGCTTCATTTTTGGTATTATTGATCGGACTTGTGATTGAGGGGGAGGGGATGTTAGCCTATGGCTTACCTTACCAATCACTAACTCTAAGTGTAACCTATATTTGTATTATTCATTTAGGATATTAGTAATATATCCACAAGTGATGACTAATGATTTACTTAAGATTGCCTAGCCTAGTCATCATGCATAATTTTAGGATGTAGAGAAAATCTCTCTATGATGTGGCATCACCTATTGTACTATAAATATGTACCATTGGTGTGAAAACAATTAAGTTGGCTAGTGCTCCTTTTCCTTCATATTATTGTTCTTGTGCATATTTTATCAGCAAGAAGCATCTTTTAAAAAAGTTATTTATCACATATGTTCTTTTATGATTGCTTTTGCTACTTTTATATGATCTGAATAAAAAATGTTTTCTTTTTATAGGATTTATTCAGAAAACTTCAGCAGGCTACTCCTGAGGATGTTGTTGGTAGCAGCAATGCTCAAAAACCACAACATCCTACCATGATCCACATACACATGAGGCTCTTTGGCTCTCCACTTATGGTCGACATCCCCATGGCTGAGACGACTAAACCTTCTAGGGCCCATGACACACCCTCGCAGTACACGACAGACCAAGCACATGTTTGTGGAGATGAGGTAATTGGTGATTCCACAAATTTATTTCCTAGATCGTCACTTGTTACCAACAAGGGAACACTGTCGGTGACCTTTTTGGTGGACGAGAACATTATTCCAATCAAGATACAAAAATTCTCAGGTATTTATGAATGTCTTAATTATTTCCTCTTATCTAATTAAAACATACATCTATATGATTATTTTAAATTAATTATCATATTGTTCCATAGGAAACAACATATTTTTTAAGAAAATGAATGAAAATTCCTTAAATATTTTTTGGCCCACCATACGAACACGATGGAATGCTTAGAATCCTAGTTTGAAAAAGGATCTTATTGACCACTTGGTCAGCCTGTTTGGTGATTCCTTCAACAAAATTAGAGTCATCTCAATGGAAAATACATATTTGAAATATGTGAGGAACCAATATAGGGTTCATTTGCAAACAAGCCCTAGCTATAAGCATCCTCTGATGATTCTCGAGAGTGAGTGGAAGAATCTATTGGAGGATGCAAAGAAGAAGACAATGATAAAAGAAGGAAAGATGCCACCTGGTCGAGAAAGGTATATCATATTTTGAATTTAATATGTTGAATTTTTGTTAGTTCTATATAAAAAGTGCCACATACAACCTATTGGAAATTTTTCATAGACTCCCAGACATGTCAAAAGAAACTAAGGAAATACTATAAAAACACGTGCAACACAAACTTGGCCAAGTTAGTTACGTGAAACTAAAGGAATGAATTGTAAGTACCAAATAATTAAACCATATCATTCCTATAATCATCCAACTTTTATTTAATTGTATCCAATAAGACAAATTTGATATATTGTGCAATGCAGTGGGGCTCAATTCAAAACTGCGACCATAGAAGAGGACCTATGGCTCAGTTTCAAATTTAATTTTCAATCCGTGGTTGAACGCCGACAAAGCATGGGGAAAAATCAATCTTCCCCTTTGATTACTTGTAAAATCTATTCATGATTGATTTCACCCATAAATGAATGTGTCGTTTTGTTTTAAGCAAGAGAGAAACAACAATAGTGAGGCCAGCAGTGGACAACAGCCCCATGATGGTGGAGTGCAGTCCGATGATGGTGGTGTGCAACCCGACCATGATGGTGGTGTGCAATAAAATCATAAGTATGGATTACAATTATTAATATTTACTTGCAGATGGTGTACTTATAACTTTTCTTGTTTCGATGGAAGAGCATGTAGATGAGGATGCTTGCCGAGAGTAGGAACACATGGTAGCCAAACCAATGGTCTTGATTCTCAACTAGTCGACTTGGTAAAGAACATTGTAATGATATTTGCATTAATGAACTTCTTTTGTGATTAATAACTAACCATATCATTTTAACCCTTTTTGTTATTGTAGTTGGGGTCCCTCGGCAACATCCTACATGTTGTGGAGATTACTCAACTAGGTTTACAACGCATCAGAGAAAGCATATTGAATTACCACCAAGAGAGGGCCCAACAAATGAAGTGGATCTAGAAATGGACGAGTCAAACAACAAATATCTTAAAACTAAGAAACCGAAAAAGAAGTGATTGTATATATTATGAGAAACATGTATAATGGAAACATATTTTGATGACAAAATTTATTAATATATAATTTGTTTTGCTACCTTCTTATGGATGTATGTTATATGTTTTGTATATACAAAACCACATATCTGTGCACACATTCTTTCTTTCATTTACATTTAAATTTCGTTTTTCTACTTTCTATGCATGAATCGTACTATGTCACTTTCAATTATTTTCCAGTAGATAGATTATGTATGGGGAATTGAGAGTGATGCAAGAGGGGGGAGGGGTCAAATGAGTTTCCACCTTTACGTGGTTGGCCATGTTCAATAGAGAATAAAATATTCTTGAAACCAAGAGAATCTCATTCAGGTATTCCACTTTAGTCTTTCAATATTCTCATACATGTTGATATGTCTATTTATTTAATTAATGATTATTCAGTCATATAACTTTTTTCTTCTCTGATGATTTATGTAGGTATTTGCAATGGAAATGAAACTAACAAATAGCCTATGTGTAATGTGGTTTTACAATCTCATTCATCATGGAGCTCATGGGCATAGGTAGTTAGTACTCATTTTTCCATTTCAGTTAGTGTGTGTGCACAATTGTCGAAGATTCATGTATATTTCAACCCTTTACTAAATTTTGGGAACAAATCACCCTAGTATACAGTCTTTAGGGTTTACAACAAAGAAACAGTAATGTAACTTGTAACTTGTAAATTACCAATACCATACATGGTTTTGTATTCCTAGGGCATACATTTTTCATCATGCCTTGTTTTTATGCATTTGTGCATTTATGCATTTTTTTGCACTTATAAGGCAGTTTTTAGCCTTTATGCACAGCAGAGAGTTTTTTGTTTCAAAATGCACAACTAAAGTATGAATATATCTAAAATGATAAAATCTAAACTCCACAATTTTAACTACTCAATTTGGAGGTCATATGAGTTTTAGGTGTGCATTTTACAAAAAGAAGGTTTTACCGTTCATTTTACAAAAAGTCTTGATTCTTGGTTCAAGGTAGAAGACCTTATTCATTTGAAAATGAACTCTGGATGATATATATAGATTTATAATCTTATTAAAGTCACAACAAAACTTATATCACTAAATTTTGAGCTAAATAGAAGCATGGGTATGAATTTCCATTAGGGCACTTTCTATTATTTTGGGCTCCCATTTTACAAGGTAGATTTTGCCCCTTTTACACAACAACCACTTTTATGTTTGAAAACACAAAACTAAATACGTAGACAAGTGTAAAACTATATAAGACACCCTCATACACTTGAATCACTAAAATTCTAGGTGTGTTAATACATGGGCGTGCATTTTTCATCATGCCATGGTTTTATGCATTTTTAAGCATTTTTCTCTTTATGTTTTTTTTAACATTTACCAAGCAGTGTTTAAAATTTATGCAAAGTAGAGGGGTTTTGGTTTGAAAATGCACAACTAAAGGTACTAATAGATGTAAAATGATAAAATACAAACTCCACAAATTTAATCACTCAATTTGGAGGTCATATGAGTCCTAGACGTGCATTTTATAGTAATATAGTTTTACCCTCCATTCTACACAAGGTTTGAATTTGGGTTCTAGGTAGAATTCATTTTTCAGTTGAAAATGCACTCTGGATGATATAGATATATTTTTAATGTTATTAAATTCACCCCAAAATGCAAATCACTAAATTTTGAGCTATATAGAAGAATGGGCATGCATTTCCATTAAATCACTTTCTATTGTTTTGGTCTCTCAATTTACAAGGTAAACTTTTCCTATTTTACACTAAAACCACTTTTATGTTTGCAAATGAAAATCTAAATATGTAGATATGTGTAAATTATCTAATACACCATCATAAACTTGAATCACTCAAATCATAGGTGTGCTAAGACCCGGGCGTGCATTTTTCAAGAGGTCGTCTTATTGGTACCAAAGAATGATGTCTCAGATGTTCATCGGCTTTCCATTTAGGAACAAATAAGAGTTGATATGGCTTTAAAGGCATGGAAAAAAAATCTAGCAAAAAGAAAGAGACTTTCCATAGAGGTAAACAAATCTTTTCTAGAAGCGTTGGCATCACTAGACAAAGGACTAATTTATTTTGAGGGAAATGTTATTTCCGAAGCCCTGGGTCAAATTGATATAGCAAAGAACCAATATAATTCCAGAACAAACAAAGAAGAAGCTATGACATCCATCCAGAAAATGAACCAGATTGATCTCCTTCAAATAAATAATTGGATAGTAAACCCAAGCTTACAGTTACAGGTCACATCTCAAGGAGCGAAAAGGATACATGAAAGGTTGCCTTAGGTAGAGAGGAAGTTATACACTTTTGAGGTGAAACAAGCAACTGAGCCTTCAAGGTTAGTGGTGTAATTATTAAGTAAATGCATCAAATATGTTGAATATGGGAAAGCAAGTACATCCAAAAACAAATAAGGGAACATACACATGCTTGAAGGATAGATGGAAACAAATCTATGATGACCAGGACATTGTGCTAAATTATCAAGAAGATCAGATGACATAAGCGTTTCAGCCAGTAGACGGAGAGATTGCCACCAAAACTCATCATTCTCTATGTTCTATTTTCTTATTTAAAATATTTGTTATTTAAATTAATAGAAGTCCAACTATTTTGAGTTGTGATAGTTTTGTATAAATACATAGATTGAATATCTATCAAGGGCTGCTTCTTGCCGATTGTAATAGAGGAAACTCTCCTTATTGAGTATTAATACAAGTGCAGACAGAGATTCCAATTTTTTTTTATTTTGGGTTATGTGCTTCTTCTATGTTTCCATATCTTAGCATTTATTTATGAATTCCTTGATAAATGTTTGATTTCAATTTATTAGAACAACTATTGTAATTGTATTTCATCAGTAATTTGTTAAGTAAGCAGTTTTTCCTCTACATTTATTGTGAGTAAATCAAGACCTGCGAGCTATGTGGATCACTGTATCTTATACTTTATTCAAGGTTACAACTATTTTCTTCCACTGTAACAAGGTGAGACTCTTCAACAATTGGTGCCTTACTTTGTTTTACAGTTTTGTAGTTTTCTCCTAACATTATTCTTTGAGCCTTAAGTTTAATCTGAGGAACAAAATCTTTTTGGCGTCGTTACCGGGGATGGAGAAACGAAGTTATTTTTCCCTGGGAAAACGACAAGGTAAGATTCTATATTTGATAGTGAACAAAGATTGAATATTGAATTAAGGCTATTTTTATCTTTCATTTGGTGACTCCACCACAGATAAACTGGCATTCGGTCGAAAGAATACCAGAAAGAACCCAGACGATAAGCAGACTACACCTGTATAAGATCCCTAAAGGTTGTTGAAACCAAACGGATACCTCAAGTCGACTACCGCATTGACAAGTAAAATATACCAACCTAAAGTTGCACAAGTCAATACTAAGATCCTGGTTGAGGAATTAACCCCTGAACATAACTTTAACCAAGCACCCTCTGTGAAGACATCAACTAGTAAACTTGAGGTTAGGTTTGAGAACCCATAGGAAATTGTACCCAAAATAAAGACTGAGATTGACTCGACTATTACTCTTAAAGGTCAGAATGAAATATCCCTCTCTATACCCACTATCGTTAATATTTTGTGTACCTCATCCTTTATAGAAGTAAAATTTTCTGCTCTCTGAAACCCTGAAGAACACATTTTATACCCTAATTTGTCTCATGTCGATTCACCTATTTACACATCTTGTAAGTCTGAGGAAAACGGTATGTGTTTCCCTTTCCCTCCTCTTCTAGACTTTTCATCTCCTAATGACCTTTTCCCGAAGTCTCCTTTGCCACATCCTAAAGAAGTTGAAAATTCATCACTTCAGTCCCTCAAATTTTTGAAACACCCTCTTTTGTCCCAAAGTTCATCCCCTAGACTTTCAATGGCTATTGTTGGAGGAGGTGGTGCTAGAGGAAGAGGAGAAGGTGGACATGGTCAAGAAAAAACCCCACCCCCTAGAATTTTTTCCAAGGTAGCGTCCAGATACACTCCCTTGGTCCTCCTCCTCATCTTGTATGATTTACCTAAAAATTATATGAAGAAATTACCAAAATTTACGAGAGAAGGAGATTTAACCACCACATAGCACATAGCCTTTTTCGATCAATTTGTTGATATCCTTGGAATTGAGAATGAGGATGTTTACTCAAGGATTTTAGTGTAAACTTTCGAAGGACAAGTAAGAACCTAGTTTTGAGGACTCCCAATAGGATCCCTACAGTCGTACGATGAACTAGAAAATGCCTTTTTAAGACAGTGGGGAGAAAAGAAAGACCATTTGTATTATCTGATTGAATTTGGGGCTCTAAGAAAAAGGAATTATGAGTTTTTTTTTTAATTTACTCAAATGTTTAATAAACTCTACCATAAGATCCCAGTCGAAGTCAAACCCTCTCAACCTGCGGCAAAGGTAACTTTCATAGGGGATTTTGAACCCGAATTTTCCCTACTTTTAAGAGAAAGAAGATCTACCACTCTGGTAGGAATGCAATATGACACCATAGAAATCGAATCAAATATGATGGAATCTGGTAAATTAAAATCCAAGGTCGAGACAGGAACCAGAGAACCTAAACGTTTCAGGGAACAAGCAGGACCCTCCAGATCTGGGAAGTCTGCGGATGAAATGGCTAAGATAATCAAAGATTTACCGAACAAAATATCTATAATGGAATTAGACCAAGACAAACCTGATCCATTCGCTAGAAATCAGTTCAGGAGGAATCCTAACCCCTAGACACAGCAGAGGCAAGTAAAAAATGAAGATCAAAAAATCCAAGCTCTGTTTAAAACGGAAAATTTTATGCAAAGGGATGATATGCAAAACTATGAGGGGTTAGAAGAGGATATAAAAAACCTTAGTGATGATGACTAGGAACCTCACTTAACTAGATAGGATTATGAAAGATCTTTAGACCTAGAACCCATGTTTAGTAATGAGGAAAGTATAAATAATCTGGGAGAGTCTTCATATCAAGGAATCGTCGACTCCATAATGCTCAAGCTTCAATAGAAGTATAATTTAAGGCCCAGAAAAACAAATACTACAAGTGTTCCACTGAAGAAAAAAAATTATCAATAAATAAAGCGAATGAGGCAGTTGTTACTAAACCACTAGTTGAAACACGAGCTGCCCAAACCAAAATAGTCGAAACAAGAGCAACACAAACTAAGAAAACAGAGAATAATGAAGCACAAGATTCAACCAAAGAGATCAAAAAAACAACTGGAGGTTTTAGTTTGGAAAATGAACTAAATAAAATTAAAATCCCCGTGCCCCTGGTTGAGCTTGCCAAAAATCCAATTTATAAAAAACAGATTGTGAAAATGATAAATTTTTCTGATGTTGAATGTCACACAGATGTGATCAATCTACAAGATGAAAGACCCATGATTATGTTTGGTCCACACATCGAAAATACTAAGGATTTTTTTGCTCCGTTTTATATTACATTAATTGTGCATGACCACTTACTTCATAATTGTATGTTAGATTCTGGGTCCTCTCACAATTTAATACCTAAAGTTATCACAGAAAAATTGGGCCTTGAAATCAGTAGACCTTATCAAGACTTATACTCGTTTGATTCAAGAAAAGTTAAGTGTCTCGTCATGATCAAGTATTTGTGAGTCAATCTTGCACAGATTCCTGTAAAAAGTATCCTTATGGATGTAGTCATTGTTGACGTCCCTGCCAAGTATGGCATGCTTCTATCCAGGTCTTGGGGCACAAAATTAGGCGGATCAATTCAACTAGACATGATGTACGCTACGATCCCAATTTTTGGTGGACAATTTACTCGACTGTACAGAGAGACTAGACTGGCATATACTGTAAGTAACCCCCAAAATCCAAAACATTACCTAGTCTATGTTGTCGATCAGGATCTAGGAAATTGTATTTTATCAATAGATGATGATTTTGAAGAATGTATAGAAGAAGAAAACAAAAAAAATAGAAAAATCAAATAAAAGTGTAAATAGTAGAGAAGGAGTATGGAAAATGTTTTTCGATGGCACTTCGTCCTGCGAAGGGGCAAGGGCTGGAGTGTTATTTGTTGCACCTAGAGATGAGTATGGAATTCTCTTTTCATACATAATGGGAGATTGATTATACAAATAATGTATGTGAATACGAAGCTCTAATATTAGGATTGGAGGCCGCCAGGAAGCTAAAAATTGAACATCTAATAGTTTATGGTGATGCAAAGCTTATTGTGAAACAAATAAAGCAGCGATATCAAGTTAAACATCCAAGGATAAGGTCATACATAAATTGCACCTGGGATTTGATAGAGAATTTATTCTTGTCATTTAACATTCACTACATTCCCAAAATGGAAAATCAGCAGGGAGACTCTTTAGCCAAAGCAGCTACAACGTTTTTGTCACCTATTGTCCTAAAAATGAATTATCATATTGAAATGAGACATAGACCTTCGATCCCAAATAATGTGCAACACTGGCAAGTCTTTGAAGATGACGAGCAGATTAAACAGTTCCTAGAAATAGTTGATGAGTTCTCTGAGACTCATATAGATCAAGAAAATAAGAACGATCCTATATGGATCATGAAGGAAGGTGAAGGTCTTGAAAAGTTCCAAGATAAGATCACAAATAACTGAATACTTGTACACTTGTACTTAAGAACAATCAGATCCCTAGAGTTCTGATACCCTTAGAGAGATTGTTTGACCAAGATGATATACCCTTAAAATCTGCCTTACGACCTCAGCCTGAGGAGGTTGAAGACTGTAATATAGAAACTAAAGAAGATCCTAAGATAGTCAAGATATCTAAATACCTTCCAGCCCAGGTGAGATGTAAATATGTCGAATTTCTTAAAAAGTACAAAGACGTCTTTGCATGGTCCTATGATGATCTAAAAACATACAATACCTCTGTAATTGAACACAATATTCCTCTGAACAATGGTATGAAACATTTTAGGCAAAAGCTGAGACAGATAAATCATATCATCTTGCGAGTAATAGAAATGGAAGTCAAGAAGATTCTCGATCCAAAGATTATCGTTCCACCCAGGTATTCTAAGTGGGTAGAAAATTTGGTACCTGTCAGGAAGAAAAGTGGATAAATAAGTCTTTGTGTGGATTTCAAGAATTTAAACCGATCATCCCTGAAGGACAAATACCCACTGCCAAAAATGGATCATGTCCTAGAAAAATTAGTTGGAGCTAACAGAATGTCTATGATCGATGTTTTCTCTGGTTATAACCAAATTATTGTCCACGAAGATGATAAAGAAAAGACTCCATTCACCACTCTGTGGGGAACTTTCATGTATGATAAAATGCCATTTGGTTTGATGAATGCAAGGGCCACTTTCTAAAGAGTGATGGATATAGCTTTCATAGGTGAGAGAGATAAAAAAAAAAATATTTACTTAGATGATCTAACAGTCTTTTCCAATTCTGATGCGGAACATTTGGTTCATCTCAAACAAACCTTCAAGAAATGTAGAAAAAATGGTTTGTCTCTTAACCCTAAGCAGTCTCATTTTTCTATGCAAGAAGGCAAGCTTCTGGGTCATATAGTTTTGAAGGATGGAATCAAGGTTGACCCCAAAAGAATTGAGGCTATTGACACAATAAACATCCTCAGAAATAAGAAAGAAATTCAGTCTTTTTTAGGGAAGATAAAATTTTTGAGAAGATTTATCCCTAACTTTGCTTAAATTTTCAAATTAATCACAGATATGTTGAAGAAAAATAGTGAGATGAAATGGACTGCCGAATCTAAAGCATCATTCGAGCGAGTTAAGAAGCTATAAGTGAAGCTCCAGTCTTAGCTATTCCAGACTATAATAAGGAATTCCTTATCTTTTCTTTCGCATATGAACATACTATCACAACGGTACTCTTGCAAAAGAACGAAGAAGGTTTCAAGTAGTCGATAGCCTTTTTCAGTAAAAGTCTCAGGGACACTGAATTAAGATATGATATACTGGAAAAGCAAGCTTACGCGATAGTGAAAGCTCTTAAATCTTTCAGGACATATGTATTGCATTCCAAGATAATCGCTTATGTGCCAACAATTTGTGTGAAAGATATCTTGGTACAGCCGAACAGTGATGGCATGAGAGTTTGGTGGTTAGCTAAAATTCAAGGGTTCAATCTAGAAGTAAAATCAACCAAGCTAGTCAAAGGTCATGGCATGGCGAAATTATTAGCAGAATCAAATTTCACGTCACTCAGGATAAACCACCTGGAATCGGAGATAAATTTTCTTCCTCTAATTGGTATCGCAATATTGTTTCATACCTCCTTACCCTTTAGTGCCCGAGTGACATCACTCCATCCAAAGAAAGAATGTTGAAGCTACACGCAATTAAATATTGTATTATTGAAGGACACATGTATTGGAAAGATCCTCTAGGTTTCTTCCTATGTTGTTTAACAGAACCTAAAACAGAGAATGTCATAAATTAATTTCATGAAGGAGTGTGTGGAGGACATCACGCCTAGAGGGAAACGTCCTATAAGATTCTAAGAACTGGATATTATTGGCCAAAGTTATTCACTAATGTGAATGTCGAGGTCAGATCCTGTAACCCTTGCCAATTGTTCAATGGTAAGCAAAATCTCCCTGCACTACCTTTAGTCCCAGTCAAAACAAAGGATATTTTTCAACAATGGGGTCTGGACTTCATTGGAGAAATCCACCCACAGTCAAGCGCCCAACATAAATGGATTTTAATTGCTACCAATTATTTCACGAAATGGTTTGAAGCCATTCCAACTCAGAATGCCAATGATTCGGTTGTAATAAACCTCTTGGAAGAGAACATCCTATCGAGATTTGGTTGCCCTCGAAAAATAGTCACAGAGAATGCCCAAGCTTTCAAATCTATGGCAATGGTAATTTTTTGTCAAAAAATATAATATTGTGCTAGGACATTCTACAACCTATTATCTTCAAGTAAATGGGTTGGTTGAATCATCCAACAAGAGTTTTATTAATATAATCAAAAAAGTGTTGACGGAGAATAAGAAGGCTTGGCACGTTCACCTAAAATACGCCTTATGGGTGAACCAAACCAGTACCAAGAAATCAATAGGTGTGTCTCATTTTCAAATGGTTTATGGTACTGATGTTGTCTTTCCCATCAATCTCTCTCTTCCTGTGATGAATTTATGGCAAGACGCGAAAGAGGATCCAAATGACGTTACAAGGAGGGAAAACCAAATAATCGAATTCCAATAAAATAGGGTCGAAGTAGATGACAAACTTCAAAAGTACCAAGACAATATGAAATCCCTCTTCAATAAAAGAGCTAAAGATAGGGAGTTTATTCCTGGTGATCTAGTTTTAAAATGGGATGCTATAAAATAATATGCGGGGAAACACGACAAATTCGATCATCTCTGGTTCAGACCATTCAGGATTGCAGCTACAGAGGGAAAGAATTCATTCCTACTGGAAATTCTTGACAAAAAAACTTTTGACGCCCTTATCAATGGGCGCTATCTAAAAAAATTTATGCAATAACCATGTTTCACGTTACCATTGTTGGACACACCTACCACACTTAGAGGGGGGGTGAATGAGTGTGGGGCTCTTTTTCCCAAAACTTCCCTCTTGCACAAAAACTCATCAATTAGCATTCAACATTTATT
>JZKD02S1751700.1:52069-76057 GCA_000966675.3 Picea glauca
TCTTTACCTTTGATGATCTTGATGGAGTGGTCTTCAATTTCTTCTTTCTCTTCCTTGCTTTGATATGTCTCCTCTAGCTTTAGCCATAGATCCTTGGCGGAATTGCATTGTCCCAAGCTCTCTTTCATAGGGCTTGAGAGTCCACTAAGAATGGTCTTGAGAGCTAATGCATCATTCTTCTTTCCTTCCCTTTGAGCTGCAAACTTTGACTTGTTCTTCAACGGAACATATCCACCGATGGTTTCCTTCCAAATAGTTACTCCCATTGTCTTCAAATACACTCTCATCTCTATTCTCCAGGTAGAATAGTTTTCCTCATCAAGGATTGGAACTTCATCATCCATTTGTGTGTCTATGGATCTCCTTAAAGCTTGTTAAGGCTTGTAGTGAAGGCCTGCTCTAATACCAATTGTTGGACACACCTACCACACTTAGAGGGGGGGTGAATGAGTGTGGGGATCTTTTTCCCAAAACTTCCCTCTTGAACAAAAACTCATCAATTAGCATTCAACATTTATTCATTACCCATTGTTGTTATTTATAACCAATTAGATGTGAGCACATATCAGCAATATATCATCAACAAGTCATCATCACAATGAACACAAAGAACACAAGATGTATGTACAATTTTATTTTTATTACTGACTACAATCCTTGGGGTTTATTAGCAACTACTAAATAGAGTACAAATCTACAAGAGCACCAGCTCTATATGCAAGACTCAGCTTACATTCTCAGCACCAACTGAGATGAGGCAACAATCCTCAACAGATATCAATCTGTCAACAGGACGCGACCTGTCAGTAGTGCAGCCCGCGTGTGCATGCACCCTAGCTCACTATAGCCAGAGTGTGAACACGGCCAGTGTATAATGCAACAAGTGTATTCTTCTAAGCAACTAGGGTTTTGTTTTTCTTCACATGCTCAGATTCTCTGCAACCTGTAATCACTTTCTCTTCTATCTTCCACTGTCCAAACTGACCCACAGCTAGTCACAATACATCCAAGATCTCCAATATCTTGCTCATTCTCCTCAACAAATCAATATGAATGTTATCTCAATCATGTATAAACAACTAGTATACCATAGCAATCATGTCACTACTGAATCACAAGAGTGTTGCTCACTCCATCAACCAAATCAACCAAACTGAGCCACATCATAGAAGCCATACCAAGAATTCCCTAATCATTCACAACACATCAAACAATAGTATCTATCAAGACAATAATGTAACCATACCAGAGTCTCAGTGATAGATCTGAGGCCATAGAATGCAGATCTGGAACCTGCTTCATCATCCAAGAGCTTGGCACCAGCTCAAACAAAAATCTCCATGATTTTATCCACTTCGCGCTCCCTGTACACAGTCAGCCTACATGTACACTCACCCTATACATAGCCAGCCTGCGTGTACATGCACCCTATACACAGACAGCCCACATGGACATCAGAAAATAGGGTTTTATGTGAATCCGAGACTTTTTCCATCAAGATCTCTGATATTGTCGAAACTTTGATGTGTCCATAAGATCCTCCTCTCACTCTCTTCCTCAGAATAGATCTTCAATCATGCTCAAGAGATCCACACCAATAGATTTCTCTCACAAGAAGCTCTCCATCAATACTCCAAAAGATATTCACAAGAATCTCTTCATTGATCCACAAAAAGGATTGTTACCAAAATGTACATTTTACAAGAGATCCTAGCTTCTTATTTATACTTTCATCTTCTAGGTCACTTAACCCATATTTAGGTTACTTAACCCATTTCTAGGTCATTTAAGCTATTTTCCTTATTTTAGGGTTAACCACTTTCCATTAATAGAAAGTTCTCCAATACTTTATTATTTAAATATTCCTTCTTGATTTTGTCACTTCATTTTATAATTTAAATAATCTTTCTTGATTTTGTCACTTTACTTTATCATTTAAATAATGATTTCTTCTTTTCAATCACTTTGACTTCTTTGATCTTTTGGGGCTTCAAGCCATCATATGGGGGTCCTCCAAATTCATAAGGCCATAACTCTCAAACCGTGAGGAGTTATGTGACATTCCACATACCACCAGAAATGGCATGAAAAGCACTATCCATATAGGATAGTTTCACCAACAACTTCATTGATCTTCATCTCATTATTCCACATACATGCATGGGTCCTCTAACCGTTCTCCTAGGATAACTCAATCCGTAAAGCGTCTTCCTGTGAGGGCTTTCACCATAAGGGGACCACTTTGGAGGTCATCCATTTGTGCACCTTATCAACCGTGATAAGACAATAATGATTCATCTTTGCATCAATTCACCACTGCATCATATATATAAACTATGCATCATGTATCAATGACAACTCATTGATCCATCTTCATCAATGCATCATATCAATGATCTGTCTTTATCAATTGGTTTCCACTTGGACATATATCATTCTCATCAAGGGAATCATATCAATGATCCATCTTTATCAATTGGTTTCCACTTGGACATCTATCATTCTCATTAAGGCATATTCATTGTTCATCAATCATAAATCAATCAATTACTTGACATCAATCAATGACATCAATCAAACCAAACCATATGATCCATCAATCTCCCAAATAATCAAACCATTGGCATCAATGACAACATGATCCAACAACCATTGTATATATCGGTTTAGGTTTCTTGTTTCAATTTGAAATTTCATTTCCTTTCATAAATTATCTAAATTTTACTTTTACATTTTAAACAAACCTATTCTTATTCGATATAATAAAAGCAAAAAATAAAATATATGCACTGCATGTCATTTATGTTTTGCGGAATTTTCTGATTGTTTTCTCTTGCTGAATACTTATTATCAGATGAGAAATAAGGAAGTATCGGAATCCAACGCTCAGTTTTCAAAACATTTGTTTCTCTCAAAACAGGTGATGAATTAATAATTGGTTTGATTGAAAATGTAAATGAAATCTGAGGTATGAACTTCTATACTTATTGTTCAAGATAAAATGCCAAAAGAAATCTTATCAGATATAAACGAGGTTCTACTCATGTAAATATAATCACCTGATCAAAGATCAGAAAAGTATAAATCTGTAGGTTTCCGATTCAAGTGAAAATAAAACAAAAAATGAAATAAAAAGAAAAGAAAATAATAATAATAAGGGTCTTAAAAAAAAAAAAAAAACTTGATAATCAAGAAGTGAACTTGTGTAGAAACAAGATTCTTTTGTGTCAAACCCTCTGAGTCCTCGTTATGTTTCATTTTTCCTATCTCCGAGATTTTACTCTATTCTGATTTTTACTACCTGGCCTTAAATCTTCATAGAAAGAAAGAATTTTGTCTTAGCTCTAAAAACTTAAAAACATATCTTCAAAACAAGATTAGGCAAAAATCTTTATGTTCCTCTGATTTTAACTAAGTGAAAGTTTGTCTAGGCTAATCCTGATAACTTTAGCTTTTCTAACAAATTTTAATTGACTAATTCTCTCAAGGCTAATCCCTGGAAAATAAAAATTCCCCATAAGATCTTCCCTATATGAAAAGATGTATTGAAGATCGGGAGAGATTTAGTTCTGAGTACAATCAAAAATTGTTGACAGATTTTCATTGTCAAATCTTAAGCAGATATTATCCATGTATGATACATACAAATTGATTGCCCCCACTTCAAAATTATAAAAAATATAAGACATATGGTTAAAGGAAATTCATAAAATGATTGCCCCCATCTAGTCCAAGACAAATGGTGAAAGGAAATTCATAAATCGATTGTCCCCGTTTTCTCCAAAAGAGATGATGAAAGGAAATTCATGAATTGATTGCCCTCATCTCAATAAAATGCAAAAATGTTAATTGAAGTGGTGAAAGGAAATTCAATGGGAGAGGTAGATAACTTCACAAGGTTATTGAACAGGTTTATTGGCAATGAAGCAATATCTATGATATATGTAAGGTTGTCATACATGTGTAAATATACTATGGTCTATAGTTCTCTTTCGGTAATATTTACATTCTAAACCGACAATGGTTTCCCTAAATAAATTTTTGAAATTATTTTGCCTTGATGCGAACAAAATCGACCAAAGTCTGATATCTCAATTAAAGTTGTTTTGATTATCTTAAGCAAATACAAACTCGGTTTTAGGAAAAGGAAACTATTAATAGCCTAACTTGAGATCAATAATTGATTGTGTTTTGGAGGTTTATGAGACTTGATTGAAGCCCTTTTTTTCTCTGTATGATGTTTCCCCAAAGGTGTTTCCCAAGAATACAATGACTCCATTTGCCCAATAAAGGCACTTGGTCTATTGATCTTCCACACCTCGTAGGGAGACACGATCCCCAGATAGAGCCTATGTTGGAACACATATAATCCTAAACTATTGAGATTTACTTTCTCAACTTCATCCTTCCTAAATTGGCAACTCAGAAATTAGTTTTTGAATGTTAAATCAAACTTATTTCGGGTCATAAGGCGCGCATGATATTCGTCATTAATGAATTTCCCCCGTTTGATCGAACGATCCCCTTTTTCCCAGAGTTTTGTAGTTGCTTGATTGTCAAAGAGTCAAATCACTAAAGGTCGCTTCGAAGATGCACGCTTCAGGTGTTTCGATAGGTCTTCACGATTAAAGTCCTGAAACCCAAAAGTGTCTATTATCACTTTTCCACAAACCTTTAAAGGACACGAGTTATAGTACACGTGTATCTTTTGAGTCTTCCATGAATTGACACGTGGCATCCATTTTCAACATTTTCATCTAAATATTCATACGATTCTAAATAACACGTGGCACCCCCTAGTCTCGACACATCATCTAGAATGACGTCATCTTTGACACATCACTACGGGAGATGGCCTTTTGGAAATATAACAAAGAGCTAACTCGCAAATCCACGAAGCATTAAAATGTCGAAATGTTAAATCTTAATTAATTAAGTTAATCTTAGTCAAAATATAATTAACAAATTTGTGCTTCGGAGTTAGGACATTTACCCTTCATCATATCCTAAAATCTCTGAAGTCTGTGTTTCCGAAGCGTCGGAACTTAAATAGGATTAATTAAAACTTAAAAATGATTATCTAATAATTAATCATTTCACAATTTTGGGTTTCAAGGATTCCATCTTGAGCTACTTTTATAAATCTCAAAGTCTGAATACCCAAAAGCACTTAAAGTTAAACACGATTAACTAATGTTTTAAAATATATTATCTCGTAATTAACCTTTTCGCGGATTCGCGATTCGGGAAATTTCAAATCTGTTTCATCCAAAACTCTCGATCGCAAACTGTTGATATCAATGGAATTTATCACAAATCAACGGTAATGATTTTAGCATAGATTGCAGATCACCAGGTATACTTTCCCATTAAGATCAATAAATTTGTCATCAGTAAGGGTATACACGAATCAATGCACCCGAGGTGAATAAAAATGCTCGAATTTGAATTTCATTTTCATCTTTCGCATAATAGTAAGTTTTATCCAATTGAGAAGCTCACACATTCCCCTGAAACAGGTAACCCCGTTCTGATTCTATCAATATCATGGCACCACGGAAGATGACTAAGAATATTGATGCAGCTGGTGAAGGTTCCTATCGAAATGCAGACATTCTTTCAGATACCACACCACGAGATATAGACACTGTGAAATCTTGGACACAGGTGTTCGAGATTCTGGAACATGAGGTTATAAATTGTCCATATTATTCCGATGATGAAATGGACGATACTCACGGACCTAAACTTAGAATTATAGACTAGTCCAAGCTTCACAACATAGTTGTGTGACCAAGGCTCATGTCGTATAATGACATGATAAGTTGGACCCTAGAAAATGTCGAAATTTAACCAGGAGAATTTTCAACGCTCAAAAGGTTGTTGTTGGGTCTTTCCAACCAAAACACATACAAGTAATGTATAATCTATCCCACCATTTCAAATATAATTTCAATGTTGCATTCATGCTAGATTTTGAACAAAAGAAGTGTATACAATATGACAAAAGCTATCCCAATATAATCAAGTCCTAGTGGGGGCACCAAGAGAAATTCAGAGTCAACGCTCATGGAATTTATGCCACAGCGTCGTTGGATACTCATATGATTTATGTAGATATGATGCTCTATAGGCTATTCGGGAAGAAGAGTCCCACTCATTTCTCGGTGGCATGGGTGTCAATTATGCACAAGTTAGCCGAGGGTTACTCTTTTAACTAGGCCAAAATTTATCAGACAACTTGGCTAAAGAAATCACAGAATACAAATTGGAGAAGTCAAAGGAGCAACCTGCCGCTTTCTATATGTTTGCATATATCATGGATGTTATTTTCTTCATAACCCCTTTTCCACTAACGAATTGGATCTGGACTCCGACCAATGTTGAACCTATTCACTTCTATCACTCCAAGTTGTGGGAAGACAAGGCTAAATATTTATTCTACAAAATCTTCCACCATGTAGTAGTGCATGTCCATATAGCTTTATATGGTTTCCCACCCCCTCGAATTTCAGACAGAGTCATGGGAAACCTAGGAAAAATAGTAGATTGGTACATCGAATAAAACTTTTCTTACATCAGGGTTTTCGGATGCTCGGTCCCTCCCCATGCTCTCCCAAGGTTTTTACCAGATCAGCTAGTATGCCGAGAAGTGGCTTATCAAACAGTGACAGGGGGCATCAGCAAGGAGCTAAAAGAAGCCCAGAAAAAGGTATGGCCTACCTTCCCTCTCCAAGTTGGCATGTTTTCATTGTTAGACTTTGGCCACTCTAAAGTGGAAGTTGTAGCTCTAGAGGATGTCAAGTTAGTTGATATCGAGTTTAAAAGGCACAACCCACAAAAAATTGTGGAAAACCACCTAGCCCAATAAAACCTGAAGAAATATGTGCACGAAGACTCCCCACATGTTGAAATATTTAGGGGAGCTAGGTCTTATGAGGAAGTATTGAACAGAGTCCAAGCTCTGTCCCCAAATTAACAGGTAAGTTTCTTCAGTTGTCAAAGGCACAGACGAAATAGCTTGTCGAAAGTACTACAGGGAGAACCAGTAGCATCTTCATCTACACAGGAAACTGTACCTCCAGGTTTTGAGACAGGGAACTCCAGTAAACAGGATACTAAAGGAAACCCAAAGAATATTGAAGCTTTAACTCAGAAATTCGAAGCTTCAGTATCAACTCCACAAGGCCCTCAGGCAAAGGCTCAGCTCGAAGCCTTTCTAAAAAAAGGACATAATACATCTCCTTCTACACCAGACACCTCTGCGACCAACATTGTTGAGCAACAACTATCTAAGGAGATAGGTACCCCTATCACTTCATTGACACCATTGTAGTCTAGTTTCAGAAATCCCAGTTTCGAAGTCATTTTTATAGATGACCTCACCCCAATTGCACCCGAAGAGATGCCTCCATCCAAAAAATGAACCAGATTGATCTCCTTCAAATAAATAAATGGATAGTAAACCCAAGCTTAGAGTTACAGGTCACATCTCAAGGAGCGAAAAGGATACATGAAATATTGCCTCAGGTAGAGAGGAAGTTATACACTTTCGAGGTGAAAGAAGCAACTAAGCCTTCAAGGTTAGTGGTGCAATTATTGAGTAAATGCATCAAATGTGTTGAATAAGGGAAAGCAAGTACATCCGGAAACAAATAAGGGAATGTGCACATGCTTGAAGGACAAATGGAAATAAAGCTATGATGACTAGGACATTGTGCTAAAGTATCAAGAAGATCAGACGACATAAGCGTTTCGGCCAGTAGACGAAGAGATTGCCACCAAAACTCATCATTCTCTATGTTGTATTTTATTATTTCAAATATTTTTTATTTAAATTAAGAGAAGTCCAACGGTTTTGAGTTGTGAAAGTTTTGTATAAATACATAGATTGAATATCTATCAAGGGATGCTTCTTGTCGATTGTAATAGAGGAAACTCTCCTTATTGAGTATTAATACAAGTGCAGATAGAGATTCCAAATTTTGTTTAGTTTGGGTTATGTGCTTCTTATATGTTTCTATATCTCATCATTTCTTTATGAATTCCTTGATAAATGTTTGATTTCAATTTATTACAACAACTATTGTAATCGTATTTTATCAGTAATTTGTTAAGTAAGCAGTTTTTCCTCTGCATTTACTGTGAGTAAATCAAGACCTATGAGCTATGTGGATTACTATATCTTATACTTTATTCAAGTTTATACCTATTTTCTTCCACTGTAACAAGGTGATACTCTTAAACAATTGATGCCTTACTTTGTTTTACAGTTTTGTAGTTTTCTCCCACATTATTCGATATTACAATTTTGACTCAAACATGAAATACAGCCTTTGTGCTAACATACTGTTAATTTCATTTAAGGAATTTTTCTCATATAACTAAGGTATAAAAAGCACTTTTAAAAAACACTCTCTTAAACTTTACTAATGCCTGACATTATTCTTTGAGCCTTAAGTTTAATGTCAAGAAAAACACCTGCTATATCACGGCCACTCCAACGTCGGTGGTCGGCCATAAAGTCATAATTTCAATGGTGTCTGCATCGACTTTCCAACGATACTTACACGGGCCAATGTCGCACTAACGACCAACGTCGTCAGTAAAACGATGGAAACTTGGGTGATGATGGTTTCTTGGAAAATTCCATGTGGAATCTAAATGCATCTAATTAACGATAGCTCTATGATCGTTGCAATTGAGGCGATCAAGTGCGACTAAAATCTTCTTGTTAAAATCTCTCCACAGCTACCACGTGGCAGTTTTTTTCATCGAACGTACAACAAACGGACATGGTCATCGAAAGTGCGATGAAAGGCATTCAAAAAATAGAAGGACTCGGGTTTGTCGAAATGCAAATGTGCATCTATTGGAAAGGCGTTGGAACGTCATTAGAAAATGTGTCAAATGTAGTAGTGGAAGAGTGAAGATGGCAAAGAGCCTAGAAGATGAAGATAAATATGATACCAATGAAAAAGAGAAATGATTGGATCATAAGTATTCGTTAAGGAGGAGTACAATCGAATAAATCCTACTTGTGACATTTAATGAATAAATTATATTACGGTTTGTAATGATGTATACCAATTCTAGAAGTCTATGTGAGAATGAGAGATGAGGAGAAATGAGAGAAGTTAGGGATGAATATCTATTGAGAGATTCATGGAGATATTATGGAGATAGTTATGGAGATGGTTTGAACTAAATATATAACTATGACATAGTTGTTATGGTAACCTATAGTTATATAAAGGGACCAATTATACAATAGATACAGACATGGGAACGATTAATTAATATAATTTTCCCCTTCAGGGATTCTAGAGCATATACTTTTGGTGTTCCTTTATTCATGTATTTAAGAGTTTATTTGTTGTAGGTTAGCCATATGAATCAGTCAACCTGGGGTTCATACAAACTTGATAGGTATTTTGCAATATATATGCAGACTCCACACATGCATCTATCTATAGAGAAATACTACGTTCATCCAAGGACCACTTCAAGTTTCTTTAGTAAGGGAGGAAAATCTAACAAATACTCAACACTATAGATATGGAATCTAAAATTTAATTACAAAGAAAGATATAAACTACTTGAAATAAAGGACTGTAAAATAGAATTAAAAGGACCAAGAAGCCTAGTGACCAATCCATGTTTATCCTATTAGTGGAAAGTTGGGGTACCAGTCTGCAAGGAGAAGAATGTAAGGTCGCAAATCCAAGTGAGATGATATAGGTTGTTGAATCCAAAACCAAGAATTAATTTAGATCGAAAAATAAAGTAGCATTTAACTAATCTAAGTAAAGACAAAGGAAACCCTATGGTAAACTATTCTATTGCATAAATTAAAATGAAGCATGAGAAATAAAAATAATCCCTTCTAAGGTGATCCAGGTGGATCATCTCAAAATTCGATAGAGTTAAAGTATTCAAAATGAAAAGTAAAGCTTACAAAGTGGAAGAGCTCGTTATCAGCTTTCTAGTGACGTTCGTTTCGGGAAAAACGGCCTCCAGATGACAAAGATATCAGCGGTGGAAGTTTCTTCAAAGATGGTGAAAAATGGTTAGAAATGGTGTAATTTGGGGCGATGGGAATTGAACCCAAGACCTTTTGAAAAGGCCACCATGACCCCATGGTTTGGTAAAAAAAGGGGGCCTAGCCCTTGACCTTTCCAACACCGAGACCCCCTCGGTATTTAAATGTTATATTAAAACCATATGTTATAACCCATTAACCCATACCATATCAAATAGCCAACCATATAATACGCCCAAATATCATATGTTAAAACTATATTCCAAAACCATATGTATATAATACATATATACCATATGTATTAAACCAAATCGCACCAAAAATCAAGGTTCAAATCACATGTTATATCAAAGCATATGCGGTGGGAGGAGAAGCCCGTGGGTTTGACCCCGGGACTTCCACTCCCCTAACAACTATAGCTAGCAACGCGCCATCGCCATGGGACATGGCAAGAAGTGGCAAAGAAAATTTAAAAAGTGCCAAGATTTGGGGGATTTTGGAGGGCACGTGGCCCATAACTCGTGCCTCTTTTTTAACCATTGTTTTTTTATTATTTAAATGAGGCATGGGTACGAATTCCGAGGTGGAGGAGTTTTGATGCAAGCAAAGACTGGCACACAGCCGAGGTGGTTTTAAACAGTGACCGAGGTGGTTTTGCATGCAGCTCGAGGTGAATTTGCATGTAGACCGAGGTGGTTCTGATTTTGCACGCATCCCAATGTCGTACGGACTGTACAAATCAGAGGTAGAATTTGGGAATTGTGCCAAGAAGGACATTATGAGTCCAGTTTTTGAAATATATCGATTTTATACTCAAAAGTCTCGGTTTTTCGCAAGGATTCCAGATCCAGCTTTAGTTTTTTCATTCAGGCATCCAGACAGAAAAGTGCTCACAGAATCTTTCAGATACACAGAAAGGTGTCCATGTTCATACTTAAAAGTCTCAGAATTTCATCTTGCAACTGTTGTTGAAGTCTGTTACTGTATATGACAGACAGAAATCGGAAGTCACTTTGTAAGCATTTGAATACTTAATCTATCAGCCTTCCCATTTGGAAAGTGGCCCGGAGACGTAGCCAGGGGGTCTAGTGAACTCCGTTACCAATTATTGTTCATAGATGGTTTGCTTACATGTTTATGTCCTCATGTGCTTGATGGATGTTCTTTAATTTTGCATTACAAAAATGGTAAACAGTTAAAAATTCACATGCGAATAATGGTTAAAAGATCTTGAATTTTAGATCAAGTTAAATTGCAGATCATGAGGTGATACTGAAGTAATTCATGGTCCAACATATTCCTTTTTATTATGACAAAAGACTACAAATCACTTAAAATAGTGTTGGAATTGATGTTGTAGGAGACAAATCAATCCTATGGGAACTGTAATGTTGCTACAAGAATTGAACAAAATGTAAAAAGTGTTATAGGAAGTGTAGAATGCTATACTAAACACATGATGCAAGTGGAATATAACAAATGAGAATAATGAGGGAGTATATACATTATGAAATGAAGTAAATGCAACTTGAAATGCTACCACAAAGCTAATGTTGCTACTATAGGAAACATATTGTTGGTAATTTAATCGTGCATAACCTAGTTTATCAATAAAATGAAGTAAAAGTGTTGAAAGTAAAATAAATAAAACTACAAAAGGTTCCTATAGTAACCCTATGTGGGCCCTACCCAAAGTCCCTACAAGGAACCTAGAAACAAATAATAACACCAACCTTGAAAATTCAACTTTTCCATTAGCATATCATCTCAAAGTAGAATTACAATGTAAAGAAGTTCAAGCTCTCTGAATTCTCAATACAATGCAATAAAAACTCTAAAGATAGACCAACTAACACAATGCTAGCCCCTGGGATCTTTTAGGGTTATTTGGTTCATAACATTTGGTATCAGAGCAAATTGTTCTTGATTTTGTTACTTGAAACGAGATATCTTACCATTTTTGCTACAATTTTTTGTGGTGACATTGGAATTGTGTGGGATTAGTGGGGCTGGAAATAGGGAATATCTAGTGATAATCGATCAAAATTATAGAATCAAGTTCACTATAATTTCAGATTTACAAATTGTACAAGTTAGGGTTTTATCTCGCCCTAAAACTAGTCTCAAATAGGTGTTTTCAATAAAATGTTGATATTTGGAGATAAACAGGGACAAATTCAGTGCCACCTATTGCATAGGAAAGAGGAAAGATCAAGTTTTCATGGGTACAAATTTCAGACCTATATATAGAAAATTGGATGCACGATGAACCATACAATTTCACTCATCTGAAAGGTTCCAAAATTATCAAGTTGTGGTAAAATCATCATAATGTTTTCTTGGTAGATCAAAATTTAGTGAGACCTATTAAATTGTTGAGAAGACATACAAGGCCATTACATGCCAAAATTTTAGACTTAGAGGTGTAGAAAATTCAAATATACATCAAGTACATGGTCGCCTTCTAGATCATCCCCAAAACAAAGGCATAAAAGGTATGCTAGCTTGAAACCTCCATAAATTTTGATTAGGAATTTTGTTTAAGTTGATTCAAAAAGGTTTGTAGATATAAATAGAGGATAATTATGGATACATAATATATTATTCCCAGGTGGAAAGGGGTAGTGCAAGAAATTATACACCAACTAAACTGCAAAAGGATCATCCATGACTTATGAAGAAAGTGAAGACTTAGAGAATAGTGTATCCAAATTGGAGATAAAAATTAATGACCCTAATAATACAATGTTTGAAAAGGTTGATATTCAATATTAGCAAGACATCAACCAGAAAGGAAATGGACAAGCTGAAAGATAGTATCGAGAAGGTGGATCATAATATGGAACAATTGAATAAATCCATGGAATCCAAGGTGGATTAGAATATGGAACAATTAAATAAATCCATAGAATCCATGCCCATGGAATAACTAAACAAGCCTAACTCCCTAAAAGAGATAGCATAATCCAAAGAACTCGTGAAAATAAAGAGCATTCAAAAATTCAAGTTAAAAAGCATCCCACCAATAATTGCATTCCAATAGGGTTTAAATTTTATATTGGAGGTAATCAGGGTTGGGTTCCTAAGGGTATCCACTTTCCCAATGTAGCATCCCCAACCTAAAGTTGGCCCATGCCACACAAAAATTTTCCTCTATGATACCATTTAATTAATAACATGCTCTGCATATGCAACAAATATGTAATGCAAATAGCATACGGTTCTTGCATAAACATGTACAATAAAGCATACAAAAATTATATAAACATATACAGAGTAATTGGTAAATAAACACTTATATTTTGTGAAAACATCGACTAGATGCATAACTCATACATTTCTCCCAGCCATAGACTCTGCTACTCATAAACTCTCAGTAGTAGGTCACCCCCGAGATGAGGCTAGAAACTCCACCAAGGCACAGGATTCCTAAGCCATACTAAGCTCAAACAAACACAATAAAACATAGAACAAGGTGCCAACTCCAACAGCAGTTCCCAAGTCACATCCTCTCATTCCCCACAATATGTCCCACCCCAGGAATCATACCCTTTATCTTCTCAACAGTCCTTCAGTTGTCTTGCTTCCCTTTGAGGGCTTCAACAACAAACCAGACAAGAATTCTCAGAGCCTTGTAGCACATGTAACACAAGGATACCCTCATAATATGAAACACCCCCAACCTAGCAAACCAGCAAAACAATTCCCAGCAGTTCTCTCACCCAGAGAGAATTATCACGGGCCTGAAAACCCACTTCTTCTACCCAAACCACCAAGGAATTAATGGGAACATTCATCTGCAAGAACTCTCCAAGTACAGGTACCAATGATGGATGGCAGGAAGGTATGAATGGAAAGAGTGATTGTGAGAATGATGATGATGATTTGAATGAATGGTAATTACATTAAGTTCCCACTTTATATACGCATGTTCCCAACTTGACAGTTGTCAAGCAAGGAACTACATGGTCCCCACTTGGTGATATGTTCCCCCCTTTTAGGAACATAGGATTAAATATCACATAATTTATACTTTAGGAAATATTAATATAATATTCCCTTGGCTTAATCCCCCTTTGCTTAGCCTCTCTTCCTAGGCTCTTAGCTCCCTTTCCCCCTAGTGGAGTTCTTATCCCCCATACTCTTTTTGTATGATTTCTCTACAGCAGTGATATATTTTTTATTAATATGATAAAGTTTAATTACACATTACAATGATAGGCTCGCTAGCCTTTTATCATCTAGGCACTCCGACCTAATAATCACATAGGCACTCTGGCCTCAAAAAATATATAAAATGGCACTCTAGCCCCAAAATATCCTGGCTCACCAGCATGTAAAGTAGATGTACATTTACAATTGGGGTTCGACCTAGGGGTATTAGATTCCCCTCTCCCTTATTTATGAATTTTCCTCGGTGCATTATATACACATGTACAATCCAAAAATCTTCAAAAATATGTGGGTACTCCTTCTGCATGGCATCTTCATGCTCCCAGGTTTCATATTAAAGACCAGAATAGATCCACTGGACCTTTACCAACCCTATTTCTCGATTATAGAGCATCTTGACTTTCCAATCCAATATGCACACCGGATGAACTTGGAAGTCTCCTTCTTGCTCCACCTGAACCACATTCCAATCAATTACATGATTAGCATCAGGCACATACTTTTTAAGTATTACACATGAAACACATTATGTATGCACATGGATGGAGGCAGTGCAAGCATGTATGCAACAGAACCAATCCTCTCTAGGATTTCAAAGGGTCCACAATAACGTGTTGACGACTTTGAAAAGTTTCCCAACTTCAGGAAAATTATCTTGGCCTTCACTTTTAAGAACACATGGTCACCCACTTTAAACTCTTTGTGAGTTCTGCCTTATATGCATAACTTTTCTACCTATCATGTGCATCCATCAAATTCTTTCTTATATTCACCAGTTGTTCTTCCATTTCCTTGAGTAACTCTGGCCCAACCACTGCTATGTCTCTTGGTTTGTCCCATCTCACTGGTGTATTGCACTTTCTTCCATATAATGCTTCAAATGGGATCATATTTAAAGATATTTGATACCCATTATTATAACCAAATTCAACTAAGTGTAGATAATCTTCCCATTTTGATGGTTTATCCAACACATACTTCCTCAGCATATCCTCAATCACCCGATTGACCACTCTGTTTTCTCATCTAACGTTCGATGATATGTTGTGCTAAAATTCATAATTTTCCCAAATCCTTTAAATAATCCTTTCCATAAATTTGATGTAAAATTGGGATCTCTATCGAAAACAATTGTCTTAGGCACACCATGTAGCCTAGCAATTTCCCTCATATAAATATCTATAATATTAGTTTCCTTGTGATTTAACTTCACCAGAATAAAACAAGCAACTTTAGTGACCTTATCCACCACCACCATGATGGAATCATGTTGCGTTGTTGTTTTAGGTAGCTTGGTGATAAAATCAATTGCCACCACTTCTCATTTCCACTCTAGAATGGGAAATTATTGTAGCAATCCAACTGGATATTTTTTCTCAACCTTTACCTTCTGACATTCAAGACATCTGGATATATAATCAGCCACCTATCTCTTCATACCTAGACAAAAATATTGGCTCTTTACAGCTACATTTGTTTTCTAGTACCCTAGGTGCCCCACATAAGGCACATTATGAATCTCTTTCGACACCATATTTTTCAGCTCCTGAGATTTAGCTACATAAAATCTGCCCTCGTACATGAGGATTTCATCCTCCCTTAGTTCATAATCTTGAATTTTTTGTCGAAATAACCTTGCTGTAATTTTTCCTTTGTCTCCATATAATGTTGATCTGATTTTGCAGCTTCCAAAATTCTATCTGTCAAATCAGATTTGTACATGATAATGGTTTTAGCATGCATCTCATGCACCATCCTACTAAGTGCATCATCCACTTTGTTCTCCTTGCCTTTGATATGCTTAATATCAAAATTGCCTTAACTAAGGAATTACAGCCATATACTTTGTCTGGCATTCAAAGTTGGTTGTCCAAACAAATATTTCAGACCACTATTGTTTTTTCTTGGCTCAAATATTTTTCCCATGAGATAGTGCTTCCACATATTCAAGGCATGCACTATGGCTGCCAATTCTAAATCATGAGTGGCATAGTGTCTCTCATGCTCTTTTAAATTCCTTGACTCATAACATACCACATGCCCATTTTGGGAAAAGACTGCACCAATCCCTTCCTTGCAAGCATCAGTGCACACAATGAAATATTCAATTGGATCAACAATCATCAATATTGTTGCACGTGTCAATAAGTGATTCAAGTGTTGAAAACTCTTTTTTCATTCAGAGGTCCATTCAAATTTCACACCCTTCTTTTGCAAAGAAGTGATTGGGTGTACAAACTTTGAAAATACCTCAATAAATATTATATAATAACCTCCAAGCCCCATGAATGATCTCACCTATGATACATTCCTTGGTACTGGCCATCCCTCAATGGCCTTTATCTTTTCTGGATCCACTACTATCCCTTCCTCTAAAATGATATGGCCCAAATAATGTATATGCCTCTGATAAAATGACCACTTTCTCAACTTTGCATACAATTGATACTCCCTCAATACTTGCAGCGCCAACCTCAAATGTTGTTCATGCTCTTCTTCAGACTTGGAGTAGATAAGAATTTCATCCAAGAAGACAATGACAACTTATCGAAATAATTTCTAAAAATACCATTCATCAAACACATGAAGACAAATGGTGCATTTGATAACCCAAATGGCACCACTGTAAATTCGTAATGGCCATACCTTGTTCTAAATGTCGTTTTGCTAATATCTTCTTCTTTAATTCTCACATGATGATATCATGATATGAAGTCAATCTTGGAAAATATATTTTCATCTTTCAGTTAATTGAAAAGATCATCTATCCTTGGCAAAGGATATTTTTTCTTCATAGTCACCTTATTCAACTACCTGAAGTCAATGTATATCCCCAAGGTTCCATCCTTTTTCAAAAATAATATCGGGGCACCCCAAGGTGACACACTTGGGCATATATACCCATTCCTCAAAATCTCTTCAAGCTGCATTTGCAATTCCTTAAACTATGGTGTACTCATCCTATAATGAGTCTTAGATAATAGGACTGCTCCAAGCATCAAATTAATAGAGAAATCAATATCTTTCTATGGTGGCAACCCCAATATCTCCCTAAATACATCCTCAAATTCTTCTAGGACTGCATAGTATGCAATGTTTGGCATCTTATCCTTAGTTGTCTCTTCCATGTGAGCTGCAAAAAATTGGCATCCTTTCCTAAAGCTTATTTCCAGCTGCAAGGCTGAAATTTCAATGATAGTTATTGCCCTTGGAATACCTTGAACTATTCTCAAGTTCCCTTCTTCATCCAAACAAGTGAATGTTTTATTACAAAAATATAGAACAACATGATGCTTTTCCAACCAATCTATACCAATGATACAATCATATGAATCCAAAGGTATTTTTAACGCACAATATGTACTTTCCCAAAGCCCAATGCAAGTGAATGCAAGATTGGCGTAACTTGGCTAAGTCACTTGTAGGAGAGGAGGGAGCAGCAGCATCTTTACCTTTTTCATGCACATGGTGAGCCTCGGTTTTGAATTGTTTTCTTGCATGGGAGGATTTTATAGGTGAGTGTGAAGGGGAAATTTGAGCATTTGGGTTCACAGGTGGAGGAGGAGGAGGTAATGAAAAATTTTGCAAGCCACGATGGTGGGAGACTGTTGGGTAAACAATCTCCTGCCATCCATCATTCTGCGAAACTTCAGGTTGCAAAGATACATGGGGAGGCACAAGGATACCAAGAACATTTTGAGGCTGGAAGGGAGGCCTCTCTGGTCTAAGATGAACTATCCCTTACCCAATCCAATTGAAAAACCCATCTTGAAAAAGTTGGTTCAACTCCTGAGGATCGGCATTGAAATGTGTTGATAATCTGGGCCTTCTAGGCCCTCTATTCTAGTTACCTCTTCCCCTATTGTTTATGCCATGATTACCTTTGTTGGAGAAGCTCATCCGGTATGCAGCAATTATTAGCAACTAGCTCTTAACAAACCATACATGACATTCTCTTTATATGAAACAAAGTTTGGCTCGGAAATCAACATAAGACCCATGCAATCAAATCCATAAAATTTATTTAATAATTGCCAAATGAGCATGGGGTGAAATAGGGTTCATGGGATATCTGGGGGGATTGTAATAAGCGAAAAATTTATATCATGACAGGGAGTAAGAACATGAGTACTGCTCGACAATTCATTAAATAATTGACTGTGAAAACAATACCAAAATATACCAGTTGTCATGTATCTCGATGTCATTATTTATCACTGTCATACAGAGTTTTAATTTTATTTTATTGAACAGGGCATGTAAAAAATGAATTTGGGATCATGTGGAGGGTATAATGAGAGAAAAAGTGAGAAAATGAGAGGGAATAATATGGATATTGTTCATAAAATAAATTAAATCAAACATCAATCATAACTCTGTTTTAATTATAATCCAAAAGGCATCCACTTCCAAGACCCAAAACCTTTAATTGTTCCTTAATTGCATACAGATTGCTTGTTGTCTTCAATAAAGAAAAACAATTCAATTGCCCAGAATTTTTCAATTATATCGATCCTTGCATCTTATATAATGACTATGCAAATCATTTTCAATTCCACACTAACAACATAACCATTCAAGCCATATTATTGCATGCTCTAATGTTGATCTCTTGTTTTTAAAACAAACATAATATGCACAATGATTACCATTATCTATATCTAATATTCATTCCTGGCAATCAAATAATAATAGACCCAGCGCTAACCACCATCATTCATTTGTCATCAAATAATAATCGGGCCCAATTTAATCACCCACAAGTCCTTTTTAAATCTGGACAGAATCAAGAGCATGTTCGATGAACTTATCATACACACAGGTCTTCAACCATATAATCATCGACACCAATATTAATTTGACAACAGTACTTAACCAAAAAAATGTAGCTCTGAACCTGAGATCCACATTCATCAAACATATACAGACTTCCTTCCAAAATAAACACGCGATAAAAGACAGATCCATATGATGCACGAAGAGAATAGAACCATGTCGACACACAAGTGACTCATTTAAACTTGACAGAATCATGACTGTGCTAGGATTTAACATAGTGATGAGTGGAAAGACCACAATCGACCAAACAGAAATCTCTTGAGTTGTAAGTAACCCATACAAATTAATCACAAAGAGGAAATACAAAGACTCAATCAAGAAAGGCCATGAAGTTAGAGAGCATGTTCCCTTTCTTAGAAAAATATCAATCATTTAATTTGTAATCAGAATCTTGACAGAGCAATAAAGAAAATGCCTGAGGAGAAACAGAAATAAATCGGCTCAATCAACCAAATCATGCTCAGTAGAACCAGAATCAAGTCATGGTCAATAAAATTTCAATGCAGAGAGGTAATGAGAGTGTGTTTAACATTTGAAAAACACAGATATATCGTCATCATTTTACCTCCTAAAACAATTTACCACCGAGAAGAAACCACAAGTCAACAAGTATAATCTTGGAAGAACAGAGAGTCGTGCTCCTTTGAAATCACCACAGTTGTCTGACTTATAACCCCAAAATATTGATAGAGCCATAAATAAAATGCTCGAGTAGAAACAGAGAAATTTGAGCGCAACAAACCAAGCACACACAGATGCCTCTTAAAACTTTATGCAGAGAGGAAATGAGGGTTGGTTTAAACAATGAAGAATCCTCAAAAACACAGAGAGACCGTGTCTCTTCCAAACACCCAGGAGGTCTATAACCTTCTAAATACAATCAACAGTGAGGCTCACCAACAAAGCAGTGGGCCACTATAACAGAGATGAGAGGAGCGAATGTTAAAACTTCTTGTCAAAAGAATGCAAGAGCACAACTCGTGGCCATTCGATACATACACTGGCCTCCATTTAAGATTCTAGGAAAAACAAAGATTGGATTGTGGAATTCTTTTGGCGATAGTGATAGTAGGAAAAGACATAAAAAACAATAGCTCGGGGCTCGGGAAAATAGAGAAAGAACCATACTACTGTTGACAGTTGCATTGCAACCTAGGAAACGAATCATAACAATGACCGAGACAAAAAAGAGGTGACAACAACTGATACCCAAACTAGTGGTAAAACCCCACAACAATAAAACTCAGATCTTGTTGCACCATTGTTACCATTTTCCACAGAGAATCATCATAAAAACCCAAGCTAACCGAATTCATTTTTATCAATAACCAATGCGCATACTTTACAAAGCAATAACACCCATTACTTTCCTTCAAAATGCCAACATTCCACAATAATCATAGAGAACCCATAACACAGTATTGATACTCAGTCGAAAACTCAAGAAAAACACAGAACCCATGAAATCATGAGACACCATTTGATTCATAATACAGAAAGGCCATCATGGATGGAAAGCAAAGAACCATACCTGTGAAAAATCGCTTCAATGAAGAGCTAGTTTGAGTTTTCCCCTTGCAAAACCTAAAATCACAGAGCTTCCACAACCAACAGAGAAAAATGCAATTATGGCTAGGGTGATAGGATCAAGGGTGTTTTGGAGTGACGTGCAGTAAATGCACATCGCTTCCTCACATGGCCCTATTCAATTATGTGTACTATCGATCCATTAACATAACATCAACCATTAAGTCCAATACAATAACCATTGCATAAATTCAATGTCATATCCATTGTAAACATTCGATGCCATATCCATTGCATAGTGTGCCACCCAAAACATATCAAAATAATAACCATATGCTAACATTACCATATGTGCTTCCCATATCAACCTTTAACCAAGCACATAGTATAACAGCTAGGTCCATCACTTTGTAACAATTATATATACATTCTAGGTTTATATGTAATCCTTTTTCCATAGCCTTAGGACTTATCCATGGTTTTTCCTTTTGTTTTGATCAATCTCCCATATAATTATATTATCTCTTTGCATAAAATCATGTATAAGATTTTTTTAATCAATGTTATAACATAACATAACACCTGTAACATAACATAATCCTCATATATGTAGCATTGTCTTGTATTGTGAGTGAATCATTAACATCATTTAGCAACAATGCATCAACCAACCATGTTGTCATATCAAATGAAACCAAGACTGCATCATCAACTGTATAGGATTGTGTAGGCAACATCATAACAGCAGCAACATATAAGCGTAACATGTCTATCTTTGCACCTCTATTCTACAAGGGGGTCTCACCTACTTAGTTATTATTATTATCATAAATAAATAATAGATCTTAGCAATCATTTGTGAGCAGTATTCAACGTTGTGATTTTTAATCGTCAACAAACTGGTGACTCCATAGGGAAATTTGTTTCCAATAGATTAAGAACTCAAATTGTCTGGTTTCGTAGACCATGTAACATTAGATCAAGAAAATAGACATCAGAATGATTATGCAATAGGGGGAAGTGAGCGGTTTAAAGGAAAAATGATTTGGGATTTTGGGAATAATGCATTGAAAGTATTAAGTATGAGGGGGTTTATCCATGTATACATAATCATTTGATTAATCATAGTGAAAGCATTATTTACTTCAAGGAGAAAAAAAATTCGGTGTCCTCTTTTGAATCTTGGAGCGGAGGGAAGAAAAGGAAAGCAGAAATAGGGATAAAACCAACTACCTAATCTAACAGCAGTTGGAGCAGAGAGCAATTTCAATGATGTCTTCAAGGGGAAACATGATGATAGTTGTGTAACTTGATTGTTATTAATTAACAATACTTGCAGAATAGAGTTGTTGTGGCAAAATTGATCCAGCAATTTTATTTCTAACAATAAAAGAAGTTAAATCAAGAAATAAATAGCAGAAAGAAATAACAGCAAAGTAAAATCAAAGCAATAAAAAAATATATAATACAGAAGAAATTCCATACAGCATTTTGACTTTCAACTTGGTTCCACATAGTATTTCAATTGGGAACCGTTAGTGCTATAGGAAAACAATCTAAATAGAATAAAAAAAATGAAACACAAAACTAAATAAACTAAAACCCAATTTATTATTTATGTACAAAGGAAAGGAAACACATTCTTGGAGTCAGGTAGGATGGAATTTTGCATAGAGAATGTATCATCTATTCGATGGATGATAAATGAATTGAAATATGATGCATGAAGAGTGTCTA
Organism: Picea glauca; assembly: GCA_000966675.3. Lineage (NCBI taxonomy): Eukaryota > Viridiplantae > Streptophyta > Pinopsida > Pinales > Pinaceae > Picea > Picea glauca. The sequence continues at coordinate 74,388 of JZKD02S1751700.1, forward strand.
TCACCCTGACGACTAACAAGTGCATGTAGCAAGGGTAGTGGGCCTATCAAGATCTAGAAAAACTGATTACCATCTTGCAGGACCTCCCAACCAATAAGACGGGATTTTGGCTTGATATTGGAAACATGTGCATGATCAATAACATTAGAATGATGGTTATATTTTTTTATGAAGAGGATGGAGTTAATGGGCTCTTTAAGCATTATAAGTTCATCATTTACGATCTCATGATCAAGAAAAAAACTACCATGCACCGAGGGAGAAAATAAAGGATTCAAATGCATAGGAATTCCTTTAAATTTATCGTCATCAAAAGAAATCATGCATGCAAGGGAGATATGAATATCATCCTTGAATTCCTCAACCTCCTTGAACTGAAACAATGGGTTTGTGAAGGAATTTTGCGATGTAAAATATTTATTATTCTTATAGTAATTTTCAGAAGAAGAGCCAACATATGAACCTATATGGCCACTTGAATCCCCTCTTTCATCTTCTTCAGAGTATTCTTGAGAAATATGAGGTATAGTGTTATTCAAATCAATATAATTCTCTCAGTCGAATTCATCCATGAAGAGTACTTCGTTAGACAACAGTTGATCTTGAGTAGGATATATTTCAAAAAGGTCATTATTAAAGGGGAAGACATCAAATAAAGCATTGTCAGAAGTAGGATTAGTAGGCATATCAAGACAATAATCCTTACAATCCTCTGTGAATATAGCACTACGAGATGAATGATTGTCCTCCTGCAGACTCGTCATGAAGAGAGAGGGATTTGTGTGATATTCATTTTTAGCCTTTAAGAACAATCCAAAAGTTAATTATTCATGAGGACCATAGAAAAAGTCACATCGAGGAGGATTAGGGATGCTTTCAAGTAGAAATTCAAAGTGATAAAAGATAGGCGGAGGAGGAAAATCAATAAGAAACTTTACAAAAATTAATTCCGATGTGAAAATTTGACTAGATACTATATGTCTAGACTAGTCTCCTGCTTTGCCATGGAGGGAAAGTGGGAAAAAAACGCATAAGTACGTATATCATAAATCCCAATATATTGACAGAAACTAAGGAAACCATCAATATGGTTCTGAGAATATTCCCATCAAAAAGAGGACAACTAACCATTGACAATGAGCTCAAATTAGATTTATGCATGATCATGCAAGGTAGGACTCAATCATTTCATGAAAAAAAAAAAACGTATAACCAGAAAATCATATAAACACCAAATACAAAAATACAAAGTAAAAGTACAAGAAACCAGGAAAATAAAGATAATGAGTTTTTTTTCATTTCCCCATTATGATCTCCAAAATAAATGTTGAGGAAAAGATATGAATTTAGCTTACTCAAGCATTTTTGGATCTCGCTTGGCTAAGGCAAGATAGTCGGGAATATTACCCTATGTTTATAGCCTCAAAATGTATTTCCCAATCCACAAGTATTAATTACAAGGGCTTAGGATGATTTTTTAAATAAAAAGATTGTTGCAAAATATAACATTTTTATATAATTTTTTGAACATATACAGATTGCATAAAGTAAATGTTGTTAATGTTTATGCCATTATTATAGTTCTTTGCATTTCATTAGATAAGAGCATAATAATAACAAGATCACTGAGAAATACACATTCACAAGAGACACAACATTTATCCTGGGAA
>JZKD02S1751711.1:0-11376 GCA_000966675.3 Picea glauca
CCCCCTCTAAGTGTGGTAGGTGTGTCCAACAAGCTACACACGAGATCTATGCTAAGGGTAATATGGAAACCATTCCTAAAACGATACCTATCAATATCTCAAGAACCCGTGGAGTCATAGACAATGTTTTCGTCAGAGCATACTGCTCCCCCAAGGATATACCAGGCATCGAGCCACAAAGAGTCGATCATGAGCTAACTTTTTTGTTTTTCAATCTCACTTTGAGATCTAAAAGTAACATCCAACGAGACTGCATTTATGCTTTTCGATATCGTTCGGATTAACTGAGAAAAGTAACTTCTACGAGTCTTATTTTAAGCCCTTTTCAGACCCTCTAAACATGAAAAGATTGTCGAGCGATCCTGTGGCCTTTCATGCTCATTAAACTGAGATTTGAAATCATGTATGTTCGGCAGTAGTTTACCCCTTTTTCGTTCTGGATGGTCAATTGTACGAACAAAGGTATACTCTATGGAACTTCAGTTCTCTAGAAGAGTACTCTCAGGTATTATTTTAACCCTTTTTCGGGCTTGAGGGACTAAATTTACGAAAAAGGAACCCCCATAGAGTCCATAGTTAAGCTCTTTTCAGACTCCATAAAATCAAAAAAGATCATCGAGTGACCTTATTCTTTCACACTCATTAAACTGGTCCAGAAGAACATTCTTGACGGAGTCCATAGTTAAGCTTTTTTCAGACTCCTTAAAAATGAAAAAATGGCCGAGTGATCTTGTCCTTATCACACTTGTTAAAATGGCTTTGAATAGACATCTTGTCAGTGCTAGTTTACCCCTTTTTTGAACCGACTAGACTATCTTTGAAAAAGGTACCCCAATGGAGTCTCCTTTTATGTTTTTATAGACTCTCTAAATATGAAAAACCATCGAGCTTACCTTCTCTGGGCTCGTCAAACTTACATTGAAGGACGTTACCATTGTGTATTTTGTTAATTGCGTTTGCATACCTTATATGCTAGCATTGTAGCACTTTGCTTCTGTGTCTTAACACCCTTTACCCCTGGAGGATTTTTCTCGAGTATCATTATTTTGAACATCAGTATTTTCCTTGCACTTTGAACTTGTATGTTTGTAACACTCGTTCATCCATTGTAATGTAACATGCCTTTATTCTCTTTTCCAAAATTATTGAAAAAGACAAAAAAATCAAATATACCCCAAAAAGAAGAAGGGAAAAGTATTTTCTTTATTGGCAACATAATGAGTCGCCCTTAGATAAATCACATATGTCCATTTGTTCTTCAAACTATGGGATGTAATACGACCTTAGGAAGGTGTTCTCGCTACATAGAGTTGTGTCCTCCTCCATTTGGTTATTCTTCCAAACATAAGGAGAGTTTGTGTTGCCTCCTGCTTCGTAAAATTATCATTAATGCCATGCTTCCTAAGTCTCATCATTTGTCGTGTTTTTGTCCAAGGGAAGTTTATACCAAGCTTGAGTCATCCCCTCTGCAATTTGTCTCTTTCCCTCATACCCGACCATCCTGAACATCCAATCAAGTCTTTGTTCGAAATCAATGAAGCCTTCAATCTGATCATCAAGATTCTCTAGTCCATGATCGACGAGCTATTGAAGACCTCTGGGTAGTGAAGTCGTACACTCATATTACACTCCTACTTGAGTTTTGAATATTTTGAAGTTGTTGCTCGAGCTCTGAAACCCTCATCTCTAGCCATTAGGCCTTATCAGCTTCTACGAAGATGGATACTCTACATGTACATCTTTTTTATTTTGAGATGTAGCTCCATTGTGTACTGTTTGCGGCTACACTTTATATTGTTATATCACATGGATCTACAATGCATTTGATTGGTATCCATGTGTTTATTCTATCCCGAGCATGGGTATGCCCACCTCGGTGAGACATTTTTTATTTTGCAGATAGGGCCTCCCGATTCCTGGTTCCTGGGCTCATTTGTTCAGCACATCAGTAAAGATTGGTAATGTATTTCGGCCATCAGATGCTCTTCTGACCTCGCACATTAGGGGGCATTTGTAATAACCCTAATTTTCACCATACATGCTTACTTGGCATCATGCCATCTCAGATTCCTTCTTTGCCAGAACACTACTGAACAACTCTTCTAAAAACTCCACTTTTAAAAGTCCACGCTAGCTAGCCCACTACAGCTCGCATGGATCTACAGTGTCCACGCTAGCTGGCCCACTACAGCCCATGTGGAACTTCATAAGCATGAAAAAAGGAAATTTGCCAATGGAACACACAACTTTGGGTGATTTAACTGAATCTTTCAGCCCTGCATGGCCAAGGGTTTGCCCAAATACCTAGCTTCTTCTAGCCTATAAAAGAAGGATTAGGGGTCCTATTTGGAAGAGGAAAAAATAGAGTAAAGAAACTCTGCCCAATTGCATATTCCTATTGTCCCAACCCTTTAGACATCCTTGTGCAAGAAGAGATACAAAGAAAAGAAGTTGGAGGACATTTGAAGAGGAGCCCAAGATCAGGATTTGCGGAGCAGTGGCTGGTCTCAACATTGTAAGTTGATTCATTAAAGTTAATAATAAATAAATTATTTTCCCATCCCACTATCTGAGTTCTTCATAGTTCAGTAAAGATATGTTTGAATATCTAACCCATTAGTCTATAGGTAAAATGCATGTGTAGTTTGTTGCTTGTTTTGTACGCAGGTCAATCTTGAGAGGATAGCTGCCAACAAGTGATCAAACGTGAGGGGGGATCGACATCGAACATCCAGAACAAGGTATGTTGGTCTAACCACGTATTTGCTGAAAAGGAATGGGGTTTAAGTCTGGGGATGAAGGTAGAAAGTAGATTTCTTTTGGTCATATCTGCATGCATAAGATAACCCTATTTGCTAGTCCGTAAGGGGATTTCCCTCACAACAAAATGTTACAGATATTTTAGATGCACAATTTTCAATGCATCAATCTGCCAACAGTTACAAGAAATTTATATGGATAAGAATAAAAATTAGTAAAGTCGATATGTATACTTAATTTACCGTCAGTTACAATAAATGCTTATTATGTATACTAACATTAAAAATTAGTAAAGTATATATACACATATAGTTTATTCTTACAAAATTATACTTTTCCTATGGCTTTATCACTCCAACTAAATAATTATATCAAATAAAATATTAATTAAATAAATTTTCCACGTTTCTATAGATTTTTCCATGCATAAATTCAGCAGATGTTATAATTTAGGGTCCTATCTAATACATCAAGTTTTATGGTGGGGGCACTGTTGCAATACTTACACGGGTTGAATAAGTTTCCATTGTAATATTTACCAACAACTATTAATGAACAATTAATCATGCAATTAGGAATACACATATATTTAATGTGGAAATACCAAAATGGAAGAAACCACAAAAACTTATATATATATANGGCCATCAGATGCTCTTCTGACCTCGCACATTAGGGGGCATCTATAATAACCCTAATTTTCACCATACATGCTTACTTGGCATCATGCCATCTCAGATTCCTTCTTTGCTAGAACACTACTGAACAACTCTTCTAAAAACTCCACTTTTAAAAGTCCACGCTAGCTAGCCCACTACAGCTCGCATGGATCTACAGTGTCCACGCTAGCTGGCCCACTACAGCCGATGTGGAACTTCATAAGCATGAAAAAAGGAAAGTTGCCAATGGAACACACAACTTTGGGTGATTTAACTGAATCTTTCAGCCCTGCATGGCCAAGGGTTTGCCCAAATACCTAGCTTCTTATAGCCTATAAAAGAAGGATTAGGGGTCCTATTTGGAAGAGGAAAAAATAGAGTAAAGAAACTATGCCCAATTGCATATTCCTATTGTCCCAACCCTTTAGACATCCTTGTGCAAGAAGAGATACAAAGCAAAGAAGTTGGAGGACATTTGAAGAGGAGCCCAAGATCAGGAATTGCGGAGCAGTGGCTGGTCTCAACATTGTAAGTTGATTCATTAAAGTTAATAATAAATAAATTATTTTCCCATCCCACTATCTGAGTTCTTCATAGTTCAGTAAAGATATGTTTGAATATCTAACCCATTAGTCTATAGGTAAAATGCATGTGTAGTTTGTTGCTTGTTTTGTACGCAGGTCAATCTTGAGAGGATAGCTGCCAACAAGTGATCAAACGTGAGGGGGGATCGACATCGAACATCCAGAACAAGGTATGTTGGTCTAACCACGTATTTGCTGAAAAGGAATGGGGTTTAAGTCTGGGGATGAAGGTAGAAAGTAGATTTCTTTTGGTCATATCTGCATGCATAAGATAACCCTATTTGCTAGTCCGTAAGGGGATTTCCCTCACAACAAAATGTTACAGATATTTTAGATGCACAATTTTCAATGCATCAATCTGCCAACAGTTACAAGAAATTTATATGGATAAGAATAAAAATTAGTAAAGTCGATATGTATACTTAATTTACCGTCAGTTACAATAAATGCTTATTATGTATACTAACATTAAAAATTAGTAAAGTATATATACACATATAGTTTATTCTTACAAAATTATACTTTTCCTATGGCTTTATCACTCCAACTAAATAATTATATCAAATAAAATATTAATTAAATAAATTTTCCACGTTTCTATAGATTTTTCCATGCATAAATTCAGCAGATGTTATAATTTAGGGTCCTATCTAATACATCAAGTTTTATGGTGGGGGCACTGTTGCAATACTTACACGGGTTGAATAAGTTTCCATTGTAATATTTACCAACAACTATTAATGAACAATTAATCATGCAATTAGGAATACACATATATTTAATGTGGAAATACCAAAATGGAAGAAACCACAAAAACTTATATATATATANCCACTTTGACTTATAGTACACTCATCACTTCACTTTATTATTTAAATTACCTACTAACCATGTTAACCCACTTTCCTTATTTTAGGGCTAACCCACTTCTAACCACTTGTCCACAAAGTAATTTCTCCATTAACTTTATTATTTAAATAATTTCTTTTGTATCCACTTTGAATTATAGTACAATCATCACTTCACTTTATTATTTAAATGATTTCTTCTTTGCAACCACTTTGACTACTTTGACCTTTTGGGGCTTCTATATGACTCATGAGGATTCTCCAACTTCACATGGACATAACTCTCTAACCTTGAGGATTTATGTGACGTTGCACATACCACTGGAAATGGTATGCCATGTGCTATCCATATAGATTATTATTTCCTGCAAATATATCAAAACTCATACCATTATCCATAAAAAAAACTTGGGTCCATTACCCAAACCTTTATGCTACTAGAATTTTTTATCGGACTTTCTTCAAGGGTTGACATCAATTAAAACCAACCCAATTAATTAACAATATCCCCCTTTGGCATTCATGGAAACACTCTGATGCAATACTAAATTCATATCACTCATGCTCCTCATGTGACCATCGCTCCCCCTAGAACCCTGCCTTTGTGCTATTTCTCCATGCATTTACCTTTGCATCTGATAAATCTCTCCCCCTTTGTCATCAATGGAAAATGTATCTTTTCATCCGGGGCTACTCCCCTTGATTGAAATCTTCCTGAAAATGATCTCCCAACCTGAACTATCCTCTTTATGGTGCTTCCTCATGTAAATATAAGACATATAATATAAGCATTCAATAGCATTCATTTTGGAGTAGAAATTACTCCAAGTCTCTAGCAAAGATACTTAAAGGATTCCCTTGGAAATGGTTTTGTAAAGATGTCTGCCACTTGTTCTTTTGTGCCCACATACTCAACTCTGATGTTCTTCTCCGCAACATGTTCCCGTAGAAAGTGATACTTTATTGGAATGTGCTTCTTCTTGGAGTGCATCACCCGGTTCTTTCAGATACTGACGACACTTGTATTATCACAATAGATTGGAATGGGCTCATAATCCTCAACATGTATATCTATAAAAGTTTGTTTCATCCATAGAACCTGAGTACAACATCTTGTTGCTACAATATACTCTGTTTCGGCTGTAGATAAAGATATTGATGATTGTTTCTTGCTTAGCCAAGATACTAAACACTCACCCAAGTAGAACGTTTCTCCATTGGTGCTCCATCGGTCATCAATGCAACTGTCCCAATCTGCATCTATGTAGGAAATACGTGATAGATCCTTTCCTTTTGGATACCATAATCCAAACTTTTATGCTCCTTTGAGACATCTAAAAATCCTCTTTACTACTAATACATGTGATTCCTTTGGTGATGCTTAAAATTGTGCCACCTATCCAACTGCCTACATTACATATGGTCTAGATGTTGTCACATATAGTAAGCTACCAATCATTGACCTTTATTTCCTCTGGTTTGTAGACTTTGAATCATCATTTTTTCTCAACTTGCAACTGGTTTGCATAGGAGTGGTAACTGGTTTGAAATCTTCCATTCTGAACATCTTTAGCATTTCTCTGATATACTTAGTTTGAGAAATAAAAATTTCTTGGTTTATTTGACATATCTGAAGACCCATAAAGAAGGATGGTTCTCCTAGTAATGAAATTTCAAATTCATTATGCATATCCTTTGCAAATTTTTGTCCTAACTTGTCATTAGTACTTAAAAAAATAATATCATCAACATAAACTTCAATTAATAAAATACCATCTTGAGTTACCTTGATGTAGAGGTTGTTGTCTACACTTCCTTTTCTAAACCACTCTCTGAGCCAATATATGAATCAATGCTCTCGTCCACTATCATATATATGTTCAAACCTACTAAGTGTTCTTATGAATCCATCTTTGTCCATACTGCATAGGAATCTACTACACAATTGTCCATAATGTTGACCCATTTATCACTATAATATCATGAGGTCTTCACTACTATAACTGATTAATTTATCAAACTGTACTTCTATTAACTGACTACTTTGGATCTGTCTACTCAAACTCTGTAAGTTTCTTGAAGGATGGTTCTTTAGTCTGTCACAGCTATCGCATAGACTTCCCCTGTCTAAGATTCATATTACCTGGGAGTCTCTAAGCCGGATGGCTTAGAACGATTCATGCTCTGATGTGTATTCATCATCATATTCATTGGTAGATACATCATCTCTATGAACTCATAATTCTTTCTTTCTGTTTGTGGATTCATCTTTCACTATAATTATTGAAAGTAGAATCTCTTGAACCTATTCCTTATTTACCTATCCTTCTTTTATTTCAGTTATTTTCCAAACCTTTTTCTATCTGATGTCTTTTTCTGTAGAATTTTCTTCACAACGTTTCATTGCCAATATTGTTATCTATGGGACCTAGTATTTCTTCACTTGTTCTTTATGTTTTCTTATCCATACTTTCTTATATCTGATATCAATGTTCTCTTTCATGGAAGTATCAATCATGCTTCTACAATCACTATCTATGTGTCCATAGTTATGACATTTGTAGCATTCAATGTTATGTGGGTCCACATACACACTTCTTGCTTGAACATTTCTTTTATAATCCCTGTAATCTGGAACCTTATGTTCAAAATTAGTACAATAAAAAAAATGACCATAAAAGAAATTTTCATACCTGGGAGTGAATGATATTCTTTGTGGTGTAGTCCTTATGAATTTATGCCTTGACTGATCATTATCATGATTGAAGCTTCTTTGTGGCTTGAACATGGATGGTCTTCTTGAAGATGTATCTTCAATAGTTTTCTTATATTCAGGTTGACCATGATTCCTTTCTTTGACTACTTCTACATAACTCGTTTTATTTTCTTCATTCTTCTTTTCTAGCAACCTAGAGTGCTTATGTTCATTCTCTTAACTGATGTGGATGTTTCTGTCTCTTCAATGTTCTTGTTGAGATTGACGATTTTACTTTTCAATGTTACATATTCTTCTTCAAGCTTCTCAACCTCTTCTTCTTTCTTCATTATTTGAGATTTCATGACTTCCTCTGTTCTTTTCGCTTCTTCAAGATGAATTTTTAATGTGATTATTTCTTCTGCAAGTCCTTTCTCTTCTTGACCAAACTCTGCCTCAAGTTGGTTTAGATAATTAATTATTTCCTTAAGATGATCTGTCAATATCTTCTCTCCCATTTCTGCTTTTTCCTTATGTGCTTCTATGTTGGCTTCCAAATACTAATTTTGATATTCAATATTTTCTTTGATCTTTCTAGCTTCTTCTAGTTAAGTTCTTAAGTTCTCGATGACCTATTGGGATTCTTCAAAAATGTGAACACTTTCCTTTTGTTTAATCAATTCCTTCTTTAGTGACTTTTTTTCTTCTCTTAGTTCATCTAAATTACTAATCAGTTATGCTTCATAATTGTCTTCCTTTTCAATTAGTTTTTTTGTCTCATTTCCTTCATGGCATTCTATTTCAAGATGTCTTTGTTTTTCACAATTAAAGCAAAACAACATACCTCTGGTGATTATGTACTCTTCATATTCTGAATCTGTTTGACATGGTGAACATATTTCTTCTTGATATGTACTTGCATCTTCTTTGGCATTCTATGAATCTGTGATGGGTGAAGAATATATATCATGTAACTTATCCCAAATTTATTTAGTTGATGAACATTTACCAACCTTTTCTCTTATCAGATTAGGTAATCCTTTTGAGACCAAATCCATTGCTATTTTTTTATTCTTCTTCAATTCCTTCTTGTTTGCAGTCTTTTCCCTTTTTGAACTATTGTATCATGTAACAACTGAGAGACAAATACAATACCCTTGTGCTTGTAAAAACACTTTCACCCTTCCACTCCACATCTCATACTTTAAACCATTATGACCTTTGAACAATGGTACTTTATTCTCAGAATAATCCTTGATCTTCTTCCAATGGTTAAACTGTTTCTTAAAGGAACCTTGCTCTGATACCAATTGTTGGATTACTGAGAGGGGGGGTGACTCGGTAATAGAGAAATTTAATCCTTTTTAACCATATAATGAAAGTGTTATATCAATGTAGCATTATCATCCAATAATTTCATAGTTATAAACAATGAACAAATGAGCAATCATACACATACACAGTACACCAATGTTTTTACGTGGAAACCCAAAGCGGGAGAAAACTACAAAATTCTTTTTCCTATATGTCTTTAAGAATTACATTCATTGGAAGCACCAAATTCCTTTTTTTTCCATATGCAACTGGAAGGAGGCTCCAACCCCCTATTTTCTTAGGCTACAACATGAAGGAAGATCCAACTCCCAAATTCTATGGCTACAACCAGAAGGAGACTACAACCCCCTATGTTCTTTGGATACAACCAGAAGGTGTATAGAACCACCTATCCTTGCCCCATCCAACTACCCTGACGTAGAGGTGGAATGATGGAACCACTATCACACCATCACTGTGAGATATATTGTTGTAAACCTGTACCAATCAACCTGTAATCAATCTGTAACAACCTATACCAATAATTTGTTCCAACATGTACCATACATCAACCTGTACCTCAACATGGACCATAAACAAATGCATCAACCATGCATCAAACATGTACAAATAACCTGTCACAATAACCTATCCAAACAACCTGTAATCAACATGTACCATAAACATGTGCATACACCATGCACCAACTTGTACTATCAATGAGTGCATCAACCATGCACCAAATATGTACCAATCATGCCTCAAATACACATAAACTATGACTCATCAATATGTACCAACATCATCAACTATACACCTCATGTATGTGCCAACTCATCAACTACTTGTCTCAACCATGTACCCAACATGTACCTCAATCAAAAGTCCTCTTCAATTTCATCATCCAAATATGTTTTGTAAATCTGTAATAGACATGGTGTATATGATCACAAACCTTCAAAACTTCCTTAAATTTAAGTACAAGAGACTAGCATTTTCATCAAACTTTACTTTAGTCTCACATGACTAATTTTGGATTAGTCAACAACCCTAACTTGCAGTAATAATAACTATGTACCTGTAATGAATAAAGAGATAAAAATACTACACGATGTTCTTCATTGTCTTTTATGTAATTCATCTAGGTTTCACTACTTGGAGCCTCTCAGAAAAGGAGTTATAGAAAAAATGGCATACCTTATTGAATTCTGGTTTATTCTAGAGAGTGAACTTGTAGAGCTTGTTCCACATGAAATAGTTGTTGTATGGATCTGAAAATTTTACATAGAATACTGCAGACTGTACTCTAACCAATACATTTGGTCTACTTAATTTGGATACATTCTGAATAATTTATGATGTTTTAACCTGAAACACATGTTTTAGACTAGTTTCAGGACATGTTTTAGACTAGATGTGTAACTCCAAAAAACAAAAGACCCACAAGATGAAATATTTATCATAGCTACTTGGATATATTTCCTCAACGACCTCATAATTTCATGGTCTGAGTTATTCTATAAAAAAATTTATTCTGAAAATGGTGAGATGACCTGTAAATAACATACCTTAGAAAGCATCATCAAAAGAATTTATTCTCCCTTGAATTTTGGCCTTCTTTACTTCATCTTCCCTCTGAAATTCAAATTAGATATTATTTGGTTACCTTAGTCACTTCTATATATTCAATATGCTCAAGTGTGATTAAAAATGAGAGACCCTTGCCTCTTATTTATACTTTCATGTAGCTTCCTCAAGAGGCTACCTTTTAACCATCTTAACCCGCTTTTCTTATTTTAGGGATAACCCACTTCTAACCACTTGTCCACTTGGTAATTTCTCCATTAAATTTATTATTTAAATAATTTATTTTGTATCCACTTTGACTTATAGTACACTCATCATTTCACGTTATTATTTAAATTACCTTCTAACCATCTTAACCCACTTTCCTTATTTTAGGGCTAACCCACTTCTAACCACTTGTCCACGTAGTAATTTCTCCATTAAATTTATTATTTAAATAATTTCTTTTGTATCCACTTTGACTTATAATACACTCATCACTTCACTTTATTATTTAAATAATTTCTTCTTTGAAACCACTTTGATTACTTTGACCTTTTGGGGCTTCTAGATGACCGATGAGGGTTTGCCAACTTCACATGCCCATAACTCTCTAACCGTGAGGACGTATGTGACCTTCCACATACCACTAGAAATTGCATGACATGTACTATCCATCTAAAATTATATTTCCTACAAATATATCAAAACTCATACCATTATCTATAAAACAAAATTGGGTACATTACCCAAACCTTCGTGCTATCATAATTTGCTACCAGACTTTCTTAAAGGGTTGATATCAATGACAACCAACCCAATTAATAAACATATACCTATTAATCCACTGAGATACATGGATACCATAAAACTCGGCAACACTTGAACCCTGACATGAGCACAATAAATAAATAAACAAGCTGACTTGTGTCCTCCCTTTAAACCCATGT
>JZKD02S1751711.1:11386-23613 GCA_000966675.3 Picea glauca
GTTTATGGTACAGATTGATATCTGTTGAGGATTGTTGCCTCATCTCAGTTGGTGCTGAGAATGAAAGCTGAGTATTGCATATAGATCTGGTGCTCTTGTAGAGTTGTACTCTATTTAGTTGTTGCTGATAAACCCCAAGGATTGCAGTCCGTAATAAAAAGAAAATTGTGCATACATCTTGTGCTCTTTGTGTTCATTGTGGTGATGACTTGTTGATGATATATTTCTGATATATGTTGCTGATATATGCTCACATATAACTGGTTATAAATGACAACAATGGGTAATGAATAAATTTTGAATGCTAATTGATGAGTTTTTGTGCAAGAGGGAAGTTTTGGGAAAAAGAGCCCCACACTCATTCACCCCCCCTCTAAGTGTGGTAGGTGTGTCCAACAAGCTACACACGAGATCTATGCTAAGGGTAATATGGAAACCATTCCTAAAACGATACCTATCAATATCTCAAGAACCCGTGGAGTAATAGACAATGTTTTCTTCAGAGCATACTGCTCCCCCAAGGATATACCAGGCATCGAGCCACAAAGAGTCGATCATGAGCTAACTTTTTTGTTTTTCAAGCTCACTTTGAGATCTAAAAGTAACATCCAACGAGATTGCATTTATGCTTTTCGATATCGTTCGGATTAACTGAGAAAAGTAACTTCTACGGGTCTTATTTTAAGCCATTTTCAGACCCTCTAAACATGAAAAGATTGTCGAGCGATCCTGTGGCCTTTCACGCTCATTAAACTGAGATTTGAAATCATGTATGTTCGGCAGTAGTTTACCCCTTTTTCGGTCTGGATGGTCAATTGTACGAACAAAGGTATACTCTATGGAACTTCAGTTCTCTAGAAGAGTACTCTCAGGTATTATTTTAACCCTTTTTCGGGCTTGAGGGACTAAATTTACGAAAAAGGAACCCCCATAGAGTCCATAGTTAAGCTCTTTTCAGACTCCATAAAATCAAAAAAGATCATCGAGTGACCTTATTCTTTCACACTCATTAAACTGGTCCAGAAGAACATTCTTGACGGAGTCCATAGTTAAGCTTTTTTCAGACTCCTTAAAAATGAAAAAATGGCCGAGTGATCTTGTCCTTATCACACTTGTTAAAATGGCTTTGAATAGACATCTTGTCAGTGCTAGTTTACCCCTTTTTTGAACCGACTAGACTATCTTTGAAAAAGGTACCCCAATGGAGTCTCCTTTTATGTTTTTATAGACTCTCTAAATATGAAAAACCATCGAGCTTACCTTCTCTGGGCTCGTCAAACTTACATTGAAGGACGTTACCATTGTGTATTTTGTTAATTGCGTTTGCATACCTTATATGCTAGCATTGTAGCACTTTGCTTCTGTGTCTTAACACCCTTTACCCCTGGAGGATTTTTCTCGAGTATCATTATTTTGAACATCAGTATTTTCCTTGCACTTTGAACTTGTATGTTTGTAACACTCGTTCATCCATTGTAATGTAACATGCCTTTATTCTCTTTTCCAAAATTATTGAAAAAGACAAAAAAATCAAATATACCCCAAAAAGAAGAAGGGAAAAGTATTTTCTTTATTGGCAACATAATGAGTCGCCCTTAGATAAATCACATATGTCCATTTGTTCTTCAAACTATGGGATGTAATACGACCTTAGGAAGGTGTTCTCGCTACATAGAGTTGTGTCCTCCTCCATTTGGTTATTCTTCCAAACATAAGGAGAGTTTGTGTTGCCTCCTGCTTCGTAAAATTATCATTAATGCCATGCTTCCTAAGTCTCATCATTTGTCGTGTTTTTGTCCAAGGGAAGTTTATACCAAGCTTGAGTCATCCCCTCTGCAATTTGTCTCTTTCCCTCATACCCGACCATCCTGAACATCCAATCAAGTCTTTGTTCGAAATCAATGAAGCCTTCAATCTGATCATCAAGATTCTCTAGTCCATGATCGACGAGCTATTGAAGACCTCTGGGTAGTGAAGTCGTACACTCATATTACACTCCTACTTGAGTTTTGAATATTTTGAAGTTGTTGCTCGAGCTCTGAAACCCTCATCTCTAGCCATTAGGCCTTATCAGCTTCTACGAAGATGGATACTCTACATGTACATCTTTTTTATTTTGAGATGTAGCTCCATTGTGTACTGTTTGCGGCTACACTTTATATTGTTATATCACATGGATCTACAATGCATTTGATTGGTATCCATGTGTTTATTCTATCCCGAGCATGGGTATGCCCACCTCGGTGAGACATTTTTTATTTTGCAGATAGGGCCTCCCGATTCCTGGTTCCTGGGCTCATTTGTTCAGCACATCAGTAAAGATTGGTAATGTATTTCGGCCATCAGATGCTCTTCTGACCTCGCACATTAGGGGGCATTTGTAATAACCCTAATTTTCACCATACATGCTTACTTGGCATCATGCCATCTCAGATTCCTTCTTTGCCAGAACACTACTGAACAACTCTTCTAAAAACTCCACTTTTAAAAGTCCACGCTAGCTAGCCCACTACAGCTCGCATGGATCTACAGTGTCCACGCTAGCTGGCCCACTACAGCCCATGTGGAACTTCATAAGCATGAAAAAAGGAAATTTGCCAATGGAACACACAACTTTGGGTGATTTAACTGAATCTTTCAGCCCTGCATGGCCAAGGGTTTGCCCAAATACCTAGCTTCTTCTAGCCTATAAAAGAAGGATTAGGGGTCCTATTTGGAAGAGGAAAAAATAGAGTAAAGAAACTCTGCCCAATTGCATATTCCTATTGTCCCAACCCTTTAGACATCCTTGTGCAAGAAGAGATACAAAGAAAAGAAGTTGGAGGACATTTGAAGAGGAGCCCAAGATCAGGATTTGCGGAGCAGTGGCTGGTCTCAACATTGTAAGTTGATTCATTAAAGTTAATAATAAATAAATTATTTTCCCATCCCACTATCTGAGTTCTTCATAGTTCAGTAAAGATATGTTTGAATATCTAACCCATTAGTCTATAGGTAAAATGCATGTGTAGTTTGTTGCTTGTTTTGTACGCAGGTCAATCTTGAGAGGATAGCTGCCAACAAGTGATCAAACGTGAGGGGGGATCGACATCGAACATCCAGAACAAGGTATGTTGGTCTAACCACGTATTTGCTGAAAAGGAATGGGGTTTAAGTCTGGGGATGAAGGTAGAAAGTAGATTTCTTTTGGTCATATCTGCATGCATAAGATAACCCTATTTGCTAGTCCGTAAGGGGATTTCCCTCACAACAAAATGTTACAGATATTTTAGATGCACAATTTTCAATGCATCAATCTGCCAACAGTTACAAGAAATTTATATGGATAAGAATAAAAATTAGTAAAGTCGATATGTATACTTAATTTACCGTCAGTTACAATAAATGCTTATTATGTATACTAACATTAAAAATTAGTAAAGTATATATACACATATAGTTTATTCTTACAAAATTATACTTTTCCTATGGCTTTATCACTCCAACTAAATAATTATATCAAATAAAATATTAATTAAATAAATTTTCCACGTTTCTATAGATTTTTCCATGCATAAATTCAGCAGATGTTATAATTTAGGGTCCTATCTAATACATCAAGTTTTATGGTGGGGGCACTGTTGCAATACTTACACGGGTTGAATAAGTTTCCATTGTAATATTTACCAACAACTATTAATGAACAATTAATCATGCAATTAGGAATACACATATATTTAATGTGGAAATACCAAAATGGAAGAAACCACAAAAACTTATATATATATATATATATATATATATATATATATATATATAATTTTTAAGCAATAACTTACATTAGACACCAATCTGTAGATTTTAACCTTGTACAATATTTACTGCAAACATATTTTCAGTAGAAGAACATGAAATATACAATGGAAAATACAAGCATTACACAAAGATTTTTCCCTTGCAAATCCAAATTGGGAAAACCAACATATTATATATTCGTTCATGGTGATACATTGTTTACAATACAATATGCATATAGGAGCCATCGACATCCAAAACCCTAATTCAATGAATTGGATTAGTCAACAATCCTAATTCCTTAATAAAAAATAGAAAACCATCGACAAAAAACTATGTGCCGAAAAACCACCGAACAATGGACATGAAAATCGAGGCAACATGAAAAATGAGGAAAAAATGTGACATGTTTCCCAAGGAAAAAAAATATCGGGGGCATTTAACCCCCCTCAAACCCCCCTGCGGATCCGACGCAATGTAGACACTAATAATCGTGCAAATAATATGACAGATACCCAACATTCTCCCACTTGTTGTTTTCTTTGCATACAAGGGGTTCCAAGGTTACATAGTCAACAATCTAGGGTAGCAATGCCCCATGGTTCCTCTACACCAAGAGAACTTCTCAGTGCTCACATCTTTTTTTAATGAATCTACAACATTCTTCAAAGTGTCCACCTTCATTAACAACACTTTCTTTTCTTCAACCATGTCTCTCACAAAGTGACATTGAATATCAGTATGCTTTGTCTTTGAATGATAACCTGAGTTCTTCACTAGAAAAATTGCACTCCGACTGTCACAATCTATCCTTATAGCTTGTTGTACCAAACCAATACCTGAACGCAATCTTTGTAACCATACGTCTTCCTTACTTGCATGAGTGGCTGTCATGTATTCAACTTTTGTAGTTGAAAGTGACACTACAACCTGTCTTTTTCTCATCCAACTTATTGCTCCTCCAAACAGGTTAAACACATAGCCACTTGTAGATCTACTATGATCCAGATCTCCAGCCCAATATGCATCCACAAAGCCATGTATATCCAACACTCTATCCAATCTCGGTCTTCCTTGGTAGCATAATCCATAACTAGTAGTGCCACTCAAATACCCAAAAACCCTTTTTACTGTTACCCAATGATCCTTCCCTAGTTTTGACATATACCTTCTCAAAACTCCCAATGCATGTGCAATGTCCGATCTAGTAAAAACCATTGCATACATCAAATTTCCAATTGCACTTGCATATGGAACATGAGACATGTCCTCCTCCTCTTCCAGTGCCTTGGGACACTTATCTATAGATAAATTTACACCAATAGGAATAGGAACCTTGATTGGTTTACATACTTTCATATTAAACCTTTGCAATATTGTCTCGACATATTTTATTTGATTTAACCAGAGTTTCCTCTTTTTCGATCGCTTTTAATTTCCATTTCCAAAATGAAATTTGAAGCATCGAGATCCTTAATGTCAAATTTAGAGGACAACTGAGTTTTAACATCCTGGATAATCTCCTTGTTGTTTCCAATCAGCAACATGCCATCCACATACAAGACCAAATAAATAAAATGATCACCAAATAATTTAAAATACACACAATGATCCTCTTTGCTTCTTGTGAAACCAATTCCCAACATATAAGGTTCAAATTTTTGATACCACATCCTTGGTGATTGTTTTAAACCATACAAGGACTTTTTCATCTTGCATACCAAATCCTTCTTTCCCTTCACAACAAATCATTCTAGCTGCTTCATATGGATTTCTTCTTTCAGATCCCCATGTAGGAATGTTTTCTTCACATCCATTTGTTCTACATCAAAATCAAATGCAACAAAAACATATAACATAAATCTTATAGAGGTTAACTTGGAACATGAGAAAAAATCTCACCAAAATCAATTCCCTCAACCTGGGAATAATCCTTTGCTACTAATTGAGCTTTGTGTTTCTCCACGTTTACTTCTTCATTTAGCTTCCTTTTAAATATCCATTTGCTACCAATGGGATGTCTTCCAATCAAAAACTCCACTAAATCCCAAGCCTCATTCTTATCCAAGGATACCATTTCTTCGTACATGGCCTTTTCCCATAGATTTTCATGCTATGAATCCACTGCCTCCTTGACAGATCTTGGATCATCACCAGTAATAGAAAAAGAAAAAATTGAATGGAAATCATATGGAGTATACCTTTCTGGTAGACTTCTTTCTCAAATCGATCTCCTCAATACAGGAGTATGAGGATCTTATTCTTCTGATTCCTATTATTTTGTAGAGTCTGATTCATCATCCTTTAAATCAAACTCTATTTTCTCTAGTTGTTCCTTACATGGTATGACTTCTTGTTTGACAACATCCTTCATTTCTCTAAATACCACATCTCGACTATACACTACCTTCTTAGTTTCTAGGTTCCAAATCTTATAACCTTTGAGAGAATATTTATATCCAATAAAGATACACTTTTCATCCTTCTTATCTACTTTATTCTTTTTTTCCTTTGGAACATGAACATATGCATCACAACCAAATACCTTGATATTTGTGAGAGAAGGTTTATTACCATTCCATACCAATTGTGGAGTCTTTTCATCCAACAATGATGAGGGTGATCTTTTGACCAGGTAACATGTAGTACTCACTTCTTCTGCCCATAATTCTTTCCCTAACACGACACCACTGAGCATGCACCTTGCTTTTTCCATCAGTGTCTTGTTCATCCTTTCTACAACTCCATTCTATTTAGGTGTATGCGGAGTAGTATTATACCTTGCTATATCGAACTTCTTCCATAATTCTTCAAATTCATTCCTACATAACTCTCTTCCATTTTTTGTCCTCAACACCTTAATTATTTTCTCTGTTTGATTCTCAACAAGAGCCTTAAACTCTTTAAAACTGTCAAAGACTTCATATTTCTTCCAGAGGAAATATATCCAAGTATTCCTTGACAATTCATCTATAAATGAGGCATAGTACACATATTTTCCCAATGATGGGACCGACATAGGTCCAAAAACATCATTGTGAACTAGTTATAAAATTCCTACTGCCCTCGTTGCACTAGATGGGAATCTTACCCGATTCTTCTTCCCATATACACAATGTTCACATAAATCAAAATTCATAGAGAAGTTAGACATACCTTCAAATATACCTTTACCTTGTAGTATTAGAAGATACTAATCTGCATGGGACACCAATATCCTTCCTTGTTCCTCCCTACCACCCTTAAGAACTTTGGAATTTGTAGTTTTCTTTTAGAAGAATTTTCTAACATGTCTCATCATCCAATTCATTGTACCTTAGATCATTTTTATCACTTCAGACCTCACACTCATTGTTCCCCAGTTTCACTTTCATACTTTAATATTCCATTTAATTGGAGTGCTAGATTCTTCAAGGAAGACTAGGCCATCAACCCACTAGGGCTTAAACTATGTACTGCTCCATTTCACGATATCCAATATTTGACATGCATGATAACCATCGATTTGATGCCTTGGTTAATCTCAGTCGTATTACCACACTTTCATATCTCCATCTCATTCACACATACCTTGATTAATTCATCTTTAACTCTATCATGCATCCTTTAACAATTTGTTCCACACAATGGGTTCATGAACTTGGCTCAATACCTCCAAGAATTATGACTGAGTTCCCTTCTTCTAGTCACTTCTAGATTCACTTGGATATGAGTATGATCCATGAAAATCATCACCTGTTGGATTAGGATTGGAATAAATGTCGGCCCTTCATTTGATTTCTATCCACCAAAGCACATAACTCGTTAACCAATAATATCTATACTTATTTTCTAAATAAGTAAATCTACAGTTCATATCTATTGCACACAGGAAACTTGGGCAATGGTTAACAATTATCTACCCCCCACAATTTCATCACATGATCTAAATAAAGATAAATATGTTGGCTTGTGGTAATTTTGGAAAAGTCTTTGCATTGAAATTATAAATTAGTGCTAACCCCCTACAAATAATAATTTTCACACTTTAAATGTCAGTACATTAAAATCACTATAAACACTATTTATTTCCTTGTTATAATAATAATAAAAAAATTAAATTGTGATAATACGATTGAATTATACTTTTATATTTACCATTAACATATCTAATTACATCTATGTATTTACCATTAAACATATCTATCACTGAAAATCTTGAATGCTCTTTATAAAAATAAATACAATTTCAACAAATCACTCATTATTTTTACTTAAACATATTAAAAGCCAGTAGTTAACTATAGTAATTGATGCACTGAGATACAAGAATACCATAAAACTCAATGACACCTGAATTTTGACATGAGTTCCCCATATAAATAAACAAGCCAACTCATGTCCTCCCTTTAAATACATGTGCTCAAATTGTCGGGGGCCACCTTTGTCAACTTGAAATCTGTTTATCTATCTACAATAGATCATAGTTGTTGATATCATGCATGTAGATATTCATCATGGCTTGGTAGCAGTTGGATTGAATCTATGTTAGATATGGACCATCGATCTACATTCATTGGGATCACCAAGGTACTGAAATAGTCAATGAGAATTTAATGAATAATAGGCATAGAATCTAGATCTTAGAGAGACATCATCCATTGATTTAATCTCACTAAAACATACACTACACTCAAGAAGCATAGGATCTGTGAGGTGTTGTCCCTGATTTAATATTTACCGTATATATGATTCCATTCATATAAAAAATAAGAGATACATTAGTCATATGATCACCCCTAGATACATCACATTCATCATATCTGTTACCCTGTTCACCTAGTCACCAGGATATCAAACCCTTGCGACTTCACCTCTTTGTCCATAAATCATTTCACACAATCTGGTATGACGTACACCATGTGTCCAATTTTCATTAAGGATCTGTTATGTAATAAGTCGCGACGAAGATATTGTGCATTGATTTGGTAGTGAATTGGAAGAACAAATTCTTTAAGTACCACTAGGCCATAGACCCACGGGGACTTCAATTATGTGTTGGTCCTCCATTTCCCGACATTCGATATGTGACATGCATGATATTCATTGATCTAGCACCTTGATTAATCTCTACCATCAATCTATCTTAAGGGGCTTATTGCTACCTCACATATCTATGTGTGTGAATATTATGTTCAAAATGAGTACATTTGCAAGGGCCTAACTCTCATTTATAATCCCAATGCATAGGGTTTCCCACAATTACCACAATCCAACATGTGTTTCTCTCTTTAGAACAAGTGATGAAATTGTTGGGAGTATCTCATTGATAACCTTTTCCCTAGTTTCCCCTACGCAATAGATCTTAACCAATGAGAGTTATACATCACAATCATTAGATCGGACGTTCTTGTGTTCAGCCGATCATAGCGATATTAGATCCCTGCACCTTCAAATCTTTGTCGATATGTCATTTGTCCCAATCCAATATACCGTATTTCATGGGTCCCATTGTATTTAAGGGTCACGAATGCTATAATCCTTGATGAAGCTATCGTCCATTGTTCTGGAAGTGAATTGGATGGCCAAATTCTTCAAGGACCATTGGACCATTGGCCCATCAGTGCTTCAACTATGTAGTTCTCCTCCATTTAGCGATATCATATATCCAACATGCATGAAAATTGTTGATATGATTCCTTGGTTAATCTCATTCGTACTATCATGTTTTCATATCTCCATCTCATTCACACTTAACTTGATTAATACATCTTTAAATCTATCCTACATCCTTTGAAAAAAATTCCACACAATGGGTTCATGGACTTGGCTCGATAGCACCAAAAATTCTGACTGAGTTCCCTTCCGCTTGACACTTCTCGATTCACTTGGAACTGAGTATGAGACATGACACTCAACACCCAATGGATTAGGCTTCAAATAAATTTCAAACCTTCATTTGATTTCTATTCACCAAAGTATGCAGGTCATTAACTAGCATTCTCTATACTTATTTTCTAGATAAATAAATATACAGTTCAGATCTATTGCGCACAGGAAACTTGGGAAACGCTTCTCAACCATATACCCCCTGCAATTTCATCACATGATCTAAATAGAGAGAAACCTGTTGGCTCATGGTAATTGTGGACAACCCTTTGAATTGAAGTTCTAAATCGGTGCTAGCCCCCCGCAAATAATTTTTTTGACACTTTAAATGTCAATACATTAAAATAACTTTAAACATTATTTATTTCATTGTTACAATGATAAAAAGGAAAATTAAATTGCGATAATAAGATATAATTATAGTTTAATATTTCCCATTAACATCTCTAGTTACAAATATATATTCACCATTGTAGATATCTATCATTGAAAATCTTGAAATCTCATAATAAAAATAAATAAAATTCCATCAAAAATCACCCATTACTTAAACATATCAAAAGTCAACAGTTAACTATATGGTTGGATTACTGAGAGGGGGGGGCGGGGGGTGAATCAGTAATAGAGAAATTTGATCCTTTTTAAACATATAATGCTAGTGTTATATCAATGTAGCATTATCATCTAATAATTTCATAGTAAATAAACAATGAACAAATGAACAATCATACACATACACATTACACCATTTTTTCTACATGGAAACCCAAAGCGGGAGAAAACCATGTAATTCTTTTTCTTATATGTCTTTAAGAATCACATTCATTGGAAGCACCAACTTCCTTTGTTTTCCATCTGCAACTGGAAGGAAGCTCCAACCCCCTAGTTTCTTAGGCTACAGCCTAAGGGAAGCTCCAACTCCCCAATTCTCTAACTACAAATAGAAGGAGGATACAACCCCCTATGTTCTTCAACTACAACCGGAAGGTGGCTACAATTATCTTTCCTTGCCTAGTCCAACCTCCCTGATGTAGAAGTAGAATGATGGAACAATTGTCACACTATCACTATGAGATATACTGTTGTAAAAATGTACCAATCAACCTGTAATAAACTTGTAACAACCTATACCAATAACCTGTGCCAAGATGTACCATACATCAACCTATACCCAACCTGTACCATAAAAAAATTCATCGACCATGCATCAAACCTATACAAATAACGTGTCACAATAACCTATCCAATCAACCTATAATCAACCTGTACCATAAACAAGTGCATCAACCATGCACCAACCTGTACCTCAACCTATACCATAAACAAGTGCATCAACCACACATCAAATATGTACCAATAATGAATCAAATACACATAAACTTTGACTCATCAATATGTACGAACATCATGTACCAACTCATCAACTACTTGTCTCAACCATGTACCTCAACCAAAAGCCCTCATCAATTTCATCATCCAAATTGGATTTGTAACTCTGTAATAGAATTGGTGTATATGATCACATACCTTCAAACCTTCATTAACTTTAACAACAAGAGACTAGCATTTTCATCAAACTTTATTTTAGTCTCACGTGACTAATTTTGGATTAGTCAACAATCCTAACATGTAATAATCATAATTGTGTACCCGTAATGAATAAAGATCTAAAAATAATACACAATGTTCTTTAGGTTCTTTTATCCAATTCCTCTAGGCTTCACTACTTGGGTCCTCTCAGAAAAAAGGTTATAGAAAAAAATGGCATAGCTTATTGAATTCTTGCTTATTCTAGAGATTGAACTTATAGATCATGCCGCACACATAATATTGTTGTACGGATCTAAAAATTGTACAAATAATACTACAGATTGTAATCTAACCAATACATTTGATCTTACTGAATTTGGATTGGTTATGAGAAGTTATGTCGTTTTTACTTGAAACACCTTTTTTATAATAATTCCATGACTAGCCACAAACCCTATTTTCCATGGAGTGTAACTCCAAAAATAGAATTACCCACGTGATGAAATTGTTATCACAACGTCTTAGATATATTTCCTCAATGGCCTCCCAATTTCATTGTCTGGATCATTCTATAAAAAAAGTTATTGCGAAAATGGTGAGATGACCTGTAAATAACATACCTTAGAATGCATCATCAAAAGAATTTACCCTCCCTTGAATTTTTTCCTTAGTTACTTCATCCTCCCTATGAAATTTGGCTTAAATTTGGCTTAGATATCCTTTGATTACCTAAGTCACTTGTATATATTCAATATGCTCAAGTGTGATTAAAAATGAGAGACCCTTGCCTCTTATTTATACATTCATGTAGCTTCCTCAAGGGGTTACCTTCTAGCCATCTTAACCCACTTTCCTTATTTTAGGGCTAACCCACTTCTAACCACTTGTCCATTTAGTAATTTCTCCATTAAATTTATTATTTAAATAATTTCTTTGGTATCCACTTTGACTTATAGTACACTCATCACTTCACTTTATTATTTAAATTACCTACTAACCATGTTAACCCACTTTCCTTATTTTAGGGCTAACCCACTTCTAACCACTTGTCCACA
>JZKD02S1751711.1:30621-50828 GCA_000966675.3 Picea glauca
AATCCTCCCCAAAAAGAGGTTATAGAAAGAATGGTAGACTTTATTCAATTCTGGTCTATTCAGAAGACCCAACTTGTACAACATGCACCACACTCAATATTTAACATCCAATTCTAAAACTCCCACACAAGAAACTATAGTATGTACTCTTTCCAATGGAAGTGGTCCCACTTCATTTGGATTATGTATGAATAATTTATGATTGTTTTACCCAGAACACCTGTTTATTGACTAGCTTCAAGACTGGTCACAAACCCTATCTTCCACAGAGTGTATCTCCATAATTATAACGAATGAAGAGCTGAAATTTTTACCAGAGGTACCTTCATATGTCTTCTCAATACCATATATATTTCACCATCTGAATCGTTCTAAAAAAAAAATTTATAGCACAAATGGTAAGATGACCTGAAAATAACATACCTTAGAACACATCACCAAAAGACTTCATCCTCCCTTGAAATCCAACCTTCTTTTACTTCTTATTTCCTCTGAAATTAAACTTGTATCAAATGAATTTATAATGATGTTTATTTATTCCATTTATTTCACTTCCTTTTAACCTTAGGGCCAACCTGACACTTTCTTGTTTTGTAATTTTTTTCTTTAATTATCTTCAGGGCCTACATGTACTTCCTTCTTCAATTCACTTTGTCATCTTCAAAAATTAATTTCTCCTCAACCATGAGGATCCACGTGACGTTCTACATACCACCGGAAACAACATGATGTATACTATCCATTCATGGGTTTTGTATATGCATGTGCATTGTCCTTCATGTCCAAATACCTTTATCAGTCTTGTGGTCCAAAACCCATGACTAGGGTTGACATCAATGACAACAACCAATCTTTCAACAATGGCCAACATATCAACACAAAAGTATCACCTGAACCATTTCGATTCTCTCACATTTACACTTTCCATTGGTTTGGTGATGTCATCTCAAAATCTCTAGACATTGAGACATTGGCCATCGAACGATCGACCCTTCCATATTTTTCATATCCCAACAACACCTGACCCGGTATGGGAGGACACCTGTGTAAATTGGCATTACCAACATTTCCCACTTGGAAACACATGCAAATGTGTTGATCTGTCACTTGACATGACACATGCTAGCTCAAAAGTGGACATTTCATATTGGTACTCTCCCCTATATTCTGTAAACTTTGAAAATATATGATCTCCCACATCCCACCTAATCATCAATTGGAGGAACAAAATCAAAGATCAATGATCCACAATTTTGGATATCTATCAGTTCATGCTACCACAATGGGATACACATCATGATCTAGTCATAGTGACCATAAGACAACTAAACACCTAACAATTTCATGCAAACTAAACTCTTTGTTGGTCCCAGGTTCAATTAACTTTTCTCAACATAGATTTGGTAAAAAATAAATAAAACAAAGGTGAAGTATCGCACATGGGGAACATTTCTCCTCATTACCAGCCTATCTAGACTTCAAACCTATCATAAGACAAAATATCTTGTTGTTCTGTCGATCTAGTGTCCATACTAGGTTTATGTCCTACATGTTTCCCAATAATACCATATGATCAATGGTCAACATTCAAGCATCCATCCATCCAATGGAAAACATTTGTGGCACATTTGAAAATAAAATTCGGTGACTAAATATGTTGTCTTTGGAGAGGTTAAATTTAATACATTCATAACTATCTTGTCCCCCATTACAAATTTGTCATTTATTTATGTACATTTAATCACTATTAATAAACAACTTACTAGAAATATTTTAGGTTTCAAGTACAAGAACAATTAAAACACTATTTTAGTAGGATGAGGAACATGAAGCCAAAAAAATGGATAAGAAGCAAAATTATGCAAAGAGGTTAAGAAAATATGATGAAGCTGAAAATAAGTATCAGAAGAGGAAAAAGGTAGAAGATGAAAATAAATAGGACAAACGAAAAAAAGGAAAAGACAGAGGAAAATTTTCAAAGAAGAAAAATGTAAAAATACAAATAACGTAGAAACAAAGGCCAAATACCAAGAAGATAAAGAGCTTGAGATAAAGAGGAAGGCCAATGAAGAAAAATCCTAATTAGTTACTCAAGAGGAAGAGAAGAAAAAAATAAATCCAAGTTGTAGGAAAAGGAACCTAAATAATTTTTACATTCTTTAGTGACATATCCTATCACAAACATGGTCACAATTCCATTAAGATAATGTACTCCTTTAGCAACACTTTGAGGAAATGTTTCATTCACATCTCCAAGACTTGGAATAGAATGTGTTGTTTTGTTTGTAGGTAATTACTATTACAGCCATAAGACTGAAACCAATGATAAAATAACAACAAAGAGAAAAAGATAAGGATTGGGCATAAGACAAGACTCATCTAAAAGAAACATTAAGTGGAAAGTAGAGCTAGATCCTAAACAAAATGTAATACAAGCAACATCAACCGTTAATGATTTCACCGTTGAAAATGTGATGTCAGTATATGAAGTAGCAGAAGGATTGGACATGTCAAAAGAAAGGGTATATGAGCTATATGTTTCCATGAATACCATCAAAGATAATGTGTCCAGTGAGCGTAGGAAAGAGGCCATGATAGAAGGATGCTTGCACAAAGAAGAATTGCAGAGCCAATTTCAACTTCAAGAAAGAGAATTGAGTGTAAAATTTGAGAAGAAGGTTAGATTGAACCAAAAGTTGCATAAACAAGAAATATATTAGTTTAAATCCACACATTCTCAAGAAGGCATAGGGCACCAAGGGAAACAATTGGAGATAATTAGATATAATGAGAACATTGAAGGCCAAATTCAGAAATTGCAACAAGAAAATGATTTCCTGGAAAATACTTTAGGACAAAGTAAGAAAGGAAATGTTGTCTTGGATATAATTAAAGAAGAATCCACTACATTCAATGAATAAATCAGTAATGTGAATAATAAATTATTCTATTTATTACACAAAATTCAAAAGAACAGGTCAGATCACCTCAAGCTAGGTATGCAAATGAACAATGTGAAAGAAATGTACTAGAAGGTACAGAGTTCCTATGACTATATTTCCAAATAGAAATATGTTTGTGATAACCCACATAACATCATACTATTATATACATCCAAGAAGAGGATCAAATACCAGGTACTCCTCAACAATAGGAAATCTATTCTCAATAATATAAAAAACACTCAAGAAACAGTTGAACAAGCTTGCAAAATATTGTGCAGGACATCAGATGACCTGCCAAAACAATTTAGGATGGAAACCCTAAAAGATTTAGAAAAAGAAGGGTCAAATCATATGATAATAGAGAATGTGGAGAATAGAAGGAACCTCAATATGAAGGACATCGAATCCGTAGAGGAGGTTGATAGAGAAGTACAAGAAATAAGAATAATAAAGTCAAATCAACTAATCTTATCAACCAAACACTTAATATATCAGACATAAGAAGACCTAAAGAAAGAAGTGGTAGACCCTATCTATTATGGTGAATTAAATATTAAGAAGATACAGTTGAATAGAATAGATACCATATTGGGAGACTTAAAATTGTGGAAAGACTTCAGGGACAAAATGCAATTGTCAAAAACTAATTGATTGTTTATAACAACTTTTCTTCAGTTTGATTATTTTTGTAATCATTATAAAGTCTCGATTGGGAATGTGAAATGAAGAAAGGTATCTGACATCTAACATGATAATAGTTACTGAATATGAAAACCCTCTCCTTATGTTCTATAAAAAGAGATGGTTGTAATGAGATAAGGACTTTTTCCCTTTGTAAAGAAAGATGGTACTATTAATTAGAGATTAATAGAGAAAAAGAGGCATTCTGAGAACCTATGTTTGTGGTGAAACTATTTGAAAATTTTGTTAATTCATTTATCCTTAATTTGAGTATTACGAGTTTTATTGTATAGATTATTTCTGCAATTTTCCTATATGCTTGGGTTATCACAATTTTCTCAATTGAATGCAGTTATAATGTTATTAAAATCAAAGTACAATTAATTGTTAGTGTTTTTTTTATAAAATTATTGCAATCGCTTATCATTTCAATTTATGAACTATTTCTAATTCAAGAGGTATTATCTTTAGTTGTATTCAATCTTTTCTAGTTTGCTCTTGATCAAGATAGGATTAGTTTAGTATAGGATTGCATGTTATAATAACAATAGGAAACACTGTTTAATTTAGTTTTCATATTTTAACTTATCTGAGAACCTTTGGTTCTCATATTCATATTTATATAGAAAATTTAGAGTGGAAACTAGGACCACATACTAGTCTTAAATGTCATCCCAAATGAGAGTGAGTCTAATTGGGACATTCCATTGGGTGTTCTCCCTTACTTTCTTGACATTCCTTTTGGACCCATCAACATCAACCAAAGCCATAAAATTTTTGATTATTGACGAAGAAGATTTAGTTGAAAGAGATAAATATATTTTCAACCCAACCCTATCATTTGACTTATTTGAAATTCATTAGTTAGCACTCCAAAATTTTAGGGATTTAGTTGACTATTATGATGCCTCAAAATTCGATTTGGTGAAATTTATGGTTTCGCAAGTGTATTATTTCCTAATTTTTTGGTATGGTGTGCTTCAAACTACATTTATTCCAAGAAAACTATTGTTTCCAAATGGGTATGTACTTATTCAGATAACTCCGCAATCAATTTCTGAAATTCTAAGATGGCCATTACACCCTAACATTGAAATGCTAAATGGACTTGTACTAGCCAAATTCTTCATAGAGTTAAAACCCCATGAGAAAATTTCCATTTTACAGTCTTATTTATCCAAGAAACATGGTATCCAAGTGGATGATGTTACTATTGAAACTAGCTTATTTCCTTAAATTATGAGCCAAATTATTTCCATTGTTTCTATGATTTTAGGAAATGACGAGGATCGAGTAGTTTTTGAAAAAAAAATTGGGTGTATGTTATCAATTTTTCCATTTACAATAAAACCCTTAATTAGATTCAACTATGCCCAAGTTTTAGCTAAGAAGATACATCATCAACTGTCAAAGTTTGAAACTCTCAAGAGTTTTGTATATCAAGATAAAATTGGTAACCCAACATTGGACGTTCACTATAATTCTCTGGTTAGGAAAAAGATTTAGAATGAGGGATTTTCAGAATATGTTAACTAGTATATGTCAGAAGATTATCAGATTATACATTATGAGATTCCCTCTATAGTTTTTCCATAAAGAAAGAAACTATTACAGTTGAGTTCTGACAAAAGAGTAGCAGACTGGTACATTTCTGAAAATCATAGAGAGATTAGGATATATGTCTATGAACTGCAACCTTTCATGTTACGTACTTTCTTGAATCATATAATGGTAGCATTGGAATACGTTATAAAGAGATAAGACTTTGATAATATCCATTTTGTATCAAAAAAGTATAAATCTAGTTTTAAATTGAAAAAAGAAGTTGGGTCATTTATTGTCAATACTAGAACAACTTTGCAGGTAGCAGAATAAATCCTCGAGAACATGGGCTTCCAACATGGATAAAAATGGATGTATTACCCTCATGTTGTAATATCTTCAAACATAGTTACACATGGATATGTTCCTTATCAGCATTAGAAAAAGAAACAATTCGAGCTGTTGGAAAACTAGAATAGATGGGAAGATGTGTAAGGGATTTTGAAAATCTAGGTTAGAGTGCCAGAGTAGCCTTTAAAGTCTCCAGTAATAGAGTCCCCCCAATAGTTTGAGAATACATACAAAGGAAATACTACGGGATCAACTTCAAAGAACTCATAAATAGAGGAAGAAAGGTCATAGAAAAGGTAGAAGACATAGGTAACTAATGAAGAGGAATATCAAGAATCACAAGAAGAAATAGCACCAATGATAAAAGAACCTGTTGTAGTGGTAGAAGTGTCATAATCAACAAATACTCAGAGTGGAGAAATTCAAAGTAGAAAAGACTCTTTGGATACAAATCAATCAAAGCAGATTGATCATGTTAATCATTTCATGGCTACCAAGAAGATGGGTGAAAATATTAAACAAACAATCATTCCTAAAATCTTTGACCACGAGACATCTCGTACCAGGAATCTATTATTTGTGGAATGAGAAAAGGGAATATTGAACATAGCATTGCTTGAACCAAAAGAACTAAATAGAGTGACAAACATATCTATTGATCTCAATGGAGTTCAGCCACTAGATAAAATGGATATTCATAGGCAAATTGGAGAGATGTTGAACATAGATGTAATTATAGCCATTCATTGAATCAAATAAACTACAAGCCATAAATCAAAAGATCAAAAATCAGCTGAAAAATGAAAATTTAGCTAATAGAACTAAGTAGAGAAGAGTGGAAGAATTGCAACAATGGGTAATGGATCTAGGATTTAATGCACAGGATGCAACATCTATGCAAGCCTTGATGTAAAAAAGGATACAAATATCCATGCATTGAAGAAAATGCTCAATATCCCTAGAATTGAACATGTCCAAACTACAAAATTAAAGGTTATCGAATCAAAAAATGATTAACTCCTAAAAACTATTATACAGATGGAAGGATAGATTGAATTGTATGAGAAGAATATTGAAATCCTAAAGGGGGGTCATCTTAATCAAAGGTAACATAATTAGTAGATCCAATAGATGGATTATCAAGAGCATTAACAGATTTGAACCTAAAGGGGGATGAAATTGAAAATCTGAAGAAAAAACTTTCAACACATAATGAAGAAATCAAGGATAAGGATAAAGCTATTGGATAATACTAGAAGTTGAAATCTAAGATGCTAACAAACATGTAGAAAATGAAGAACAAGTTTTATGGCTAACCATCTCTAATAGGAGGTAGACACATGATTTGGGATGAAATCATTAATGAAGTTGGAAAGATTTAGGATTTCTTCAAAATAATTGATGATGAGATACTATTGGCAGATCAAGCAGATGACACTATAAAGAAAGAATTCCAATAATTAGGAACTGGACCTCAGGTTGCTACCAGATTTATCAGGTTCCTAAATTCCAATTCCAATGAATTACTAAAAATTAAATGTGTGAAAGATAGAACCATAATTGTGATGGAGGCTGAAAATATTTTCACTCGGATAAATTTGCTATAGAAAACTCAGAATAAATGTATAATGGTGAAAACAAACATTGATTCGTTCAAAGACAAATTTGAAAATATAGTAAAGATGGGATTTCCTTCAACATGGGATGATAAAGGAAAGAGTTTATCCTTTGAAAGTTATAGAAAGACTTTGTTCATAATTAGAAAGAGTGAATAAAGGTTCAAATGAATGGTTGATAATTTGAGAGGGAATACCATTTGGAATTAGTCATAGATGATTTCTATCTTCTATGGAAAATCAAAAACCTCTTTTCAATCCCTCCTACATACGAGAAATACATCGAGCTATACATTGCATAAAGGAAATGGAGTCATTTAACTATACATCAAATGAAACCTGGAAGCTTCTCATCTAGTTTTTGACTGAATGAGTCATCAATATAGTTAAATTAAATTAGGAGTTCAAACAATTGTCTTCTAGATCTTCATATTTTTAGGATTCAAAGATCTTTTTTGTATTTGAAAGGATAGAAAATAGGATCGAATAACCACATTTCATTACAAACTAATTAGTATAAAGATACAATAAATTCTCAATGGAAAGAGAGCTTTGTTCCTTGGGAAAAACGATCTTTTTAATAAAATTTCGCAAGGTTTGAGTGATTCTATATTTATATATTTTAGTTTATGTGATTCCCATTTCTCACGTCATTTCCATATTCATAATTTCTTCTAGAATGTATTTGATGTTATAATTGAGATAATTTAGTACAACTACTACTATTACAACTACTAAGGAATTGTTAAAGGTTACATATTTCTCAGATACACTAAAAGTATTGAGACCTTTCCTTAATTAATTATGCCTTTTGAATAGAAACAAAGTGTTCATTTCTATTCATTTTTTATTCTTAGTTAAGATACAAAATCTATAAAATTTCTTCTACCTCAAAGGGTAAAATAATATTTATCAACAAAGATACATTATTTTACTTTAATTTTTTTTCCTCTTTATTATTCTTCCACTCATTGAAATATTTTTTTGTCTGAAACATTAAAATTGTTCCCTCAAAGTCTTGATCTGTAAGTATTAAAAACTAGTAATCAAAACCTAAGGTAAATCAATAAAACCCTCTATTAGAACAAATAAACTTAATCAAAACCAATCAAATATAAATGGATTACTTGGTATAGTTTCCTATCCATAAATATATCAAGGGTTACAACAAACCTCTAGATGAGAAGAAAGATTTCAACACTTGAATAATTTATTTACAAGTGCACAAGTCTTGAACATTGTTGATCCAAGTGAATATTTTGTTTTGTGCACTGATGTTTTTGAGGAAGGGCTTGGACGAGTCCTTAGCCAAAATGGAAATGTGATATGTTATGTGTCAAGTAAGATGAAGGAACATGAGAGACATTATGTCACACATTATTTATAATTGGAATCCATAGTTCATGCATTAAATATATGGAGGCATTATCTTATGGGAAAAACATTTGAGTTGATGAAATACCATAGTGGTCTAAAATATTTGTTTGGACAACCAAATTTGAATGCTAGACAAATTGGATGGATTGAATTTATCATTGACTATGACTTTGATATAAATCATATCAAAGGAAAAGAGAACAAGGTGGTTGATGCATGCTACAACCATTAGCATGGAGAAATATAATTTGAAAGATAGAATTTTGGAAGATGAAGAATTGGATCAACACTACATGCAAACAATAGAAATATTACAACAAGGCAATTTGCAACACAAAATTAAATATTATGAGTTGAGAGAGGACAAAATCCAAATGTACAAGGGTAGAGTCTATGTGCTTAAATAACAAGAGATGAAAAATATTTCTCTGTGATAAATGCATAATGTGCCTTATGTTGGGCATCGAGGTTACCAGAAAAAAGTTGTTGTTGTCAAGAGATAATATTTTTAGCTAGTTATGAAGAAAGAGGTGGTTGATTATATAGCCAGATGTCTATAATTTCACAAGGTAAAGGCTGAGAACAAACATCCAACTAGATTTCTAAAACCATTTCCCATTCTTGAATGGAAATGGGAAGTTGTGCAATTCATTTAATCACCAAGCTGCCCATAATAGTGAATAAAAATGTTTTCGTCATGGTCATGGTTGAGAAGGTAACAAAATATTCTCATTTTATTCCAGTGAATCTAACACAGAAGGAAACTAACATTGAAAAGATTTACTTGAGAGAAATTGTCAATCTACATGGTGTGCCTTAGGAAATTGTTTCTGATAGAGATCCCATGATCCATGTGGATATCGATGTCCACCCACCTATTTCACAAGATCAAATACCAATTTCCATTTTGGAAATTGTTTTACATTTTTTTGGTTCTCGAACTTCTAGGGACGTTTTGAGGCCATAAATGACATTTTTGGGGCTCAAAAGTGCCTAACATGTAGCCAAAGGTAGATGCTAGGCTGAAAAAATAAGTAATCCTTGTTTATGCCTTTTCAACGGTGTATCGAGTGCCCCAAACTGAGATCATATGGAAAATTTAGGCCCTGGGGTAGTTGACACATCAACTACCCCCATTGGGGCCCACAAACCTTTTGGTGTTTCATCTCTTAGGGTCAGGGTTTGGATGTTTATGTTTTTTCTCATTTATGTTTTGTTTTAAAAAGTCTTTTGGAGCTTCATTGTACTCATCTTATTGTGAATGAGCATATCTGACACATCTCTTCTTAGAGATAAGCTACCATCATTCTATCTAGCTTGTGTGTTTTTGCATTTTACAGTCTTTTGTATTTCAGTCTGTCATTAATAGAATATGATATTTACTGTATTACTATGTTCTTTGACATACCTCTATGTATTTATTTGTTATATCTCTATTATATTTATTCATTCATATCATTCCCAAAAAATAGTCAAGATCAGTTGTATCAGAGCGGTCTTCTCCTTATCGTTCTTAGTGAATGTCCCTAATGAGGTCATGGTATAGAGAGTTGGGTCTCGAGATTGTTTATATTGTTTAAAACCACTATTTAATGTCAAAGAAACCTTCCATGGTGGAAGAAAAGAGGTATGATAGGATAAGAGATCCTTTCAAACTATTGATCGAGGAAGCCCTCACACGACAAAGGAGCGAGATGATGGATAATTCCGCCCAGATCCTTCAACAACAACGAAGACACCTTCAACCAATAGTCACTTCCGATGTGTGATGCCATTCAGGGTAAATTTTACCTTTGATATTCCTTTATTTGAAGGCTAGATATACTTTGACACTTTGGATAAATGGTTAAATCTGCTAGAGGGTTATTTCTCCATCAACACTTTTTCCAACAATCAAAAGAACATGTTTTTTATCCTTAAGGCCCTTCCCCATGTCATATATTGGTGGGATACTTACTGTGAGAAACATTTTGAGTACGAGTCTATAGTTTTTGGGCCAATACCCACTTGGGTGACTTTTGTTGATGTCCTCAAGGAAAAATATTACCTTGTTGGAAGTTACAATGACCAGTACATGAGATGGACCACACTGCACCAAGAGAGAGGTCAAACATTGTTAGAGTTCACCAATAATTTCCATATCTTGTGAAAAAAATTAGGTATCAAATACTCCAAGAAAAATTTGGTCCTAAAATACCATGGGGCTCTACCCAATTGCATCCAAACTGAAATGGAGTTTCTATACATCTCTTCATTGGGAAACACTTACCAATATGATGTCAAAATAGAGAAAATGTTCAAGCAGTAGGAATCCAAACTCAAATGGAGTTTCTATACATATCTTCATTGGGATTCTCTTACCGATATGATGCCAAAATTGAGAAAAAGTTCAAGCAGTAGAATAAGTGGGAGTTCAGGTCTGCAAATATGCAACAACCAAAGTATGGTAAGGGTGGCCCTAACTTCTAGGAAAAATGATAGAGAAAAGGATGGCCAACCATGGGATAACCAAACCAAGTCACCAAAAATTAAGGGTAATGTGAAGTCGAATAAGGACACTAGAAAATGGTTTGAGTTCCACAAAATCCCTTGGAACAATACTGATGAATGTTGCTCCAAAAATTCCTTGTTGGCTTAGAAGAAAGTGCCAGGGTTAGATGTTGATTCAAAATCCATTTCAGAACTAGAAAAGGGAATAATGATCATTGATTTAGAACCCAGTGTCACCATTTCTACCACAAAAGTTCACCTAGATGAACCAAAGGAGCCTAAAGAAGGGGAGTGCCTTTTCCACTCACAGATGTGGGTGAAGGGAACCCCACTCCCCTTCATTGTTGACAGTGGTATCCAAAATAAATTGATCTCAACAGATGTTGTCAATAGGTTTAACATGAAAATTAAATCACATCCTCATCCATACACCATTAGTTGGCTCAGCCAGGGATGGGACATTCATGTCATCCAACAATGTCTCCTACACGATGACATCAAACCCTTAAAAGATGAGGTATTATGTGATGTTACCCACATTAGAGTTTGTAATGTTTTTCTAGGACAACCACATATGTTGAAGGATCATGATTTGTATCAATATAGGCCCCGTCGTGTCATTATTACTTTGGGAGATCAACTCTACAGGGTACCATAGGTAGTCCCAAACATTGCAACCTCTTTGATCTCTGCGAAGCTATACAAAAAGGTGGTCTTTCAAACTGGGAGATTTTTTCTCTATATGGTTTGATTGAAAGGTGAACAGAAGGTCACTACTATTTCCAAAATCATCGCACAGGGTCTCTCTACCTAGCAATAACATGTGGATACAATAGTAAAGGAGTATAAAGAGATATTCACCTTGCCTACTAGGGTTCTTTTGCACTGTCAGGTAAAGCACTACATCGATATAAAACACAATGGTCCTCTTCCTAATGGACCTGTATACATTCATTCTATTATGGATAATAAAGAAATCAAACACTAGATCTAAGAGATAATTCTAAAGGGCCACATCATATCAATATCCTCACCTTGTGGGAGCCCAATTGTTCCAGTACACAAGAAGGATGGGACATGGAAACTTTGTATTGATTATAGAGCCCTGAAAACATCAAAGTCAAGAATCGATACCTAATTCCCTAGATTGATGATCTTCTCAATCACCTCAAGGGAGCCAAGTTTTTAGTAAGATCGATCTGAAGTCAGGATACCACCAAGTGTCAATTGAGAAAAATGATATGTGGAATACAAACATCAGGTCTAAAGAAGGACTCTTTGAGTGGTTGTTCATTCCTTTCATCTTGAATAATGCCTTGGCCAATTTCATACAGATGATGGATG
Organism: Picea glauca; assembly: GCA_000966675.3. Lineage (NCBI taxonomy): Eukaryota > Viridiplantae > Streptophyta > Pinopsida > Pinales > Pinaceae > Picea > Picea glauca. The sequence goes on from JZKD02S1751711.1 coordinate 42,968, forward strand.
AAATATTATGACCATTCACAAACTACTTTTTCGTTGTATATTTGGATGACATCCTAATCTTCAATAAAACTTGGGAGGAATAAATGGATCATATTTAGCAGGTATTGGGCACCCTGCAACAACACAAGTTATATGCTAATTTGGAGAAGTGTTCCTTTGGCTTATAGAGAATCCAAGATACATCGTGGATGAGAAAGGTGTACATTTCGATCCATACAAGATCCAAGTAATCCCCAATTGGCCATTCTGGAAGACAATGAATGAGCTCTACAACTTATTTTGTCCTTGCCAACTTCTATGCGAGGTTTGTGTTGCGGTTTTCTCATATTGCTTGGTCCCTAATCCAGGTGAAAAAGTGTGGCATGAAGGACAATTTTGTGTGGTCTACTCCCCAACAAAGAGCATTCAAGTATGTGATATTCCACCTATGCTCAACACTATTCCTCATTCTGCCAAACCTACAAAAACCATTTGATATTGAGATAGATACTTCGTAGTATGCTATATGTGAAATCCTCACTTAGCATGGGCATATGGTAGCCTATCACAATGAAAATCTATCTGAGGTTGTTCAGTGATAGCCCAACTATGACAAAGATATATACTCCATTGTGCATGCATGTCGACAGTAGGAGAATTACATTCTAGGGAAGGTAACGATCATCCACATTGATTACAGGCCTCTACAATTCATGAATACATAAGGAAATTTATAGAATGACTTCCATCAGAAGCGGTCCACGTACCTTCAACAATTCCACTTGAATATCAAGTACAAGAAGGGTAACACTAGCCATGTCACAGATTGCCTCAGTCATCCCCTAGTGGTAGTGCTAACCACCATCCTTAAGTCCTCTAGACATGAGACATATGTATGGCCACAATTATACAAAAATTACTCTCACTTCACTACTTCCTATCATACATTGAGCATAGGAAAAATAGTTTCGGACTTTCATCTCCAGGATGGATTATTATGCCATCTAAGAAATATTTGTGTTCCTTCAAGTGAGCATGCCAGGATGATCTGGGAAGCTCATTATAGCCGGGAAGAAAGACATTTTGGTGTAGAAAAGATAGTGGTAATATTGTAAAATCATTTTTATTGGTCGAACCTTCAAAAATATGTTCGCAAGTAGATCAGATATTTCACCGCCTATGCCATTTCCAAGCCCCCCATCAAGAAATAGGGTCTTTACACCCATATTCCTACTCTGTATAGGCCTTGGGATTCCATATCCATGGACTACATGTTATATTTTCCTTCAACCAAGCATGGGAATGAATGTGTCTTCGTGGTGGTTGATTGATTCTCTAAGATGACAATTTTGGTACCCTGCAAGAAGAGAATCATAGAAAAGGCCACTGCCAAGATATTCTTCACACATGTTTCGGTTCATTTTGGGCTCCAAAAAACTATTATCTCTAATTGTGATAGTAGTTTCATGAGAACATTTTGGTCTATCCTATAGTCAATTATGGACACTAAGTTGACCAAATCAACTACCTCCCCCCTACAAAATGATGGAAAAACAGAGGTAGTCGACATGATGATTGTTCATATCATGAGGATGTATAATTATAAACATCCATGCACATGGGATGAAATCCTTCCTTCTGTTCAACATAACTACAATATATCCCTCCACAACTCTATTGTCCACAACCCTTTTCAGGTGTTCTTGGGGTTCCAACCATTGGCCCTCATTAATGTATCTCTGCTCATTGTAGCCACACAGGAAGAGTCCTCCCATGCTAAGATAAAGGTTGATTGGTAAACCAAATTTGTTGAGAAAATTCAACACATCCAACAACAATTTCATGATATTTTTCAGAAAGCCAATGCCAAGTACAAGTAGCACCACGATCAACATTGGGTACCACACAAATTTTAGGTTGGAGATAAGGCCTATTTTTATTTGAAGAAAGAGCGCCCCAAAAGACCCAATCAGAACTTGTTCCCACTACAATACGTGCCTTACACCATAGAAAAGTATATGGGTGAGAATTATTTTGAATAAAGTATTCGTCCTTTCCTTGGCTTGCACTCGATATTTAATGTGGAACTGCTCTGACCATATTTTCCACCTCTCCTTGACACTTCGGATGCAACTGAATAGTAGGTCTCTATAGAAATAAATCCTTCCTACATAAAATATGAAATAGTTTATTGGATAATGGACACCAAGACAAAGGACACCCACCAACAGAATATCAAACTCCATCGGGTCATCAAAGCAGGGTAGTTTCTCCATCAGAGAAAGTGACCCACAATGAGTCATATTCAACATAAGTTTCCTCATTTGATGTAGGCACTTGATGCAATGGATACCATTTATTCCAAAGGAAGGAGGAATGATATATGTGGATATTGGTGGCCACCCACCTATTCCACTATCTCAAGACCAGTTTCAATTTTAGCAATTTTTTTAGAGCTTTTCGGGTTCCAAACTTCTGGGGTCATTCTGAGTCCACAAATGACATTTTTTGGGCTCAATAGTTACTAATATGTAACTATAGGTAGATATTAGGATGAATGAAATATTTACTATTTGTTTGTAACTTTCCAATGATGTATCAAGCGTCCCAAACTAAGATCATATGCAAAAGTTACACCATTAGGAAGTTGACGTATCAACAACCCCCATCGGGGCCCACAAACCTTTTGGCGTTTAATCCCCCAGGGTTATGGTTTTGGATGTTTAGGGTTTTCTCATTTACATTTTATGTTAAAAATTCCTTCAAAGCCTCATTGTAATCATATTCTTGCAATGATCTTAGCTGACACATCTCTTCTCAGAGATAAGCTACCACCATTCTAGCTAGCTTGTGTGTTTTTTCATTTTACAGTCTTTTTTATTTTAGATAGTCATTAATAGAGTTTGAGCTTTAATGTATTACTGTGTTCCTTGCCATATCTTTGTGTATTATTTTTTATATCTATTTTATATTTATTCCTTCATATCATTTTGCAAAAAATACTTTGGATCATCCCAATATCACATCATATTTTTGGAAGGAATTATTTAAATGATTCGGGACAAATCTGAATTATAGCATAACATATCATCCAAAGTTAGATCGGAAAATAGACAGGGTCAATGAAATGATTGGGAATATTATGAGGATGTATGTGATGGAAAACAAATTCATAATGCGAAGATTATATACCTTTAGTGGAGTTTTCTTATAATAATGGGTATCAAACATCTTTAAAGATGAGCTCATTTGAAGCATTATATGGCAGAAAGTGAAACATGCCAATGAGCTAGGAAAACCCAGGAGACAAATCATTGGTTGGGCCAAAGTTATTTCTTATGACATGAAGAAAACTTATGCAGAAAAAGGCATAATGCACATAAAAATTAAAGAGGTTGAGAATGTCTTCTTAAAAGTGAAAGCTAAGAAGAGTTTGTTCAAATTGGGAAGCTACCCAAATATGGAAGCAAGATATTGTGGGCCATTTGAGATCCTGTAAAGAATTGGTATTGTTCCATACATGCTTGCATTGTTTTCATACATGTGCATTCATAATGTGTTTCATATGTCTTTTCTTAAAAAGTATGTTCCTAATGCTAATCATGTAATTAATTTCTATGTGATTAAAGTGGAGCAAGAAGATGAATTCCTAGTTCAATCGGTATGCATACTAGACATGAAAGTCAAGTTGTTATGAAATTGAGAAATAGGACTGGTAAAGGTCCAGTGGGCATGCTATGATCCTGATGAAGCAATGTGTGAGCACAATGATGCCATACGAGAGGAATACCCACATATTTTTGGATATTTTTGAGGAATTTTGTTTGTACATTGTGTATATAATTCACTAAGGACAATGTATAAATAAAGGGGATGGGAACGTAATACCCCAATAATGAACCCCGAGTAGTAAATGTACAGATTATTTATAGGCTAATCAGTGTTTATAAAAAAATTGGTCATCTCATTTTTCTTCTCTTTGGAATAATAAAAAAAAATGATATCAGAAGAAGGAAATTTTTAATGATTGTAAGCTCATGGTGCATCCCTCAATCTCAGCATCGTCACACATTTTACATATTCAAATTCAGAGTTTGTAAGATCAAAATATCCATGTTGTTATCTAAAAGAGAATTTCTTTATGTGCAATTGTACAACTAGTTTCTTTCACGGCACTAATGTTTCTCTCCTATACTTAATCTCATTATTGGGACTCACCCTCAATACTTAGTCTTGGTACTCATTCTCAATACTTGAAGTTCTTGGAATAATTTCACTTCATGATACTTCCTCTTCTATCCATTTCTTACAATTTCTTCTTATTTCCTTTTACTTTTTTTGATAGCTTATCCATACTCTTTTAGTATCTTATCCACACATTCTTCTTAACACTTTTAAATTATCTTAACACTTAGAAATTCACTTAAATACTTTTTTCCATTCCCTTCCCCCTCTCTTCCCTACATTCCACCCATACACTCATCTAACCGATCCATTATCTTTATTTAGATTATTCCCCATATCCCATTCCCTCTTTCTTCACTCCACTTCAAACCCTACTCCCGTCCAACCGATCCATTCTCTTTCCTTAGTTTATTTCCATATCCTCCCTCCCCTCTCGTTCCATCTCCCATACTCTCCCATACTTAAATATTTTTCCCTCCCCTCTCCTCACTTCATCCCTCTCCTAACCATGGTTCCATGACACCCCTTATTAATCCACACTTTATTCCCCTCACATTCGATCCTGATTCTCTCTCATTCCCTATTCCTCCTCTCCTCTTGTCCATATCCCATACTTAACTTTGTTCCTAAGTTTTATTCCTCCTATCATGTTGAAACACATGGCAACCTATCCATCCTATATAATTGAGACATGTGGAAACCAATCATACCAAGCCATGTTGCAACCAATAATATTGATACACATGGCATCTTATCTGACTAGGTGATGACATGGGAACTGGTTGGGAAATTATATAGATGCCAATTGGGCAAGCAATCCTTCAAAATTTTTATTAAGTCATGAATTTTCCTAACACTCGACCTCCATAATATCCTTAGTTCCACATGAAGAGTATGGAATATTTTTCATCTTAAAAACCAACATTTCCTTTACCACAACACATGTAGGATTTAAGAGGCAGAATAAAATGAAGGGCTAGGATTGATCCATAAATTTGATGGACGACTGTTGAACAACGACCTTTATAGGTTCATAACTCAAGATCCATGTGTCCATTTTGGGAAACATATACCTCATTGTAAAGGTAATTCAATGAATAATACAATGGAATATGTTTTATGGGATGAATTTGGCCATAATTCTCCAAGAAATTAAAAGAAAAAATAGTTTTGTTTCCATTGTTTGCCAGTAAATGTTTTTGGAACCTCAACTTCCCAAGGCTAGAAATTGAGATTCAAAACACTAAATTTTACTTAGGAGGACTCATTGGGAAGATGGGATGATGAGGATAATGTTTAGAATGGTTTTCATGGCCAACAGATCAAATATCATGATCAGAAAATTAAAACACGGTCCACTTTTTTAAAGGAGGTCAACTTTAAAATTTGGAAATAAAAGTTTATTAAATAAATTTTATTAAAGACGAAATGGGTCCCACTTGGAGGAACAAATTTCAATGACACAAATTCATTAATGAGACTTCAATAAAGAATTAATTAAATTGAATTACTCCAAAAAATACGTATGTGGAAACTTCTGGACGGAGAAAACCCTAACTACTTGAAAAAGTTTTCAGAGAAGATTTTAAAAGGAAAGAGAAAGATCCATCAGAGAGAAAGGGTCAGTCAAAAGTTTCTAGATCAGTGAAGAGTCTGGAAGAAGAATTTTTTTATCTTTCAAGATTCTGTGAATTGGTCTACTAAAATATTTTCCCTACTTTTTCTTCCATTCTAGTTATTTCCATCAAATATTCCATTAATGTATATAAAACAAGAAGATTTGGGTCTTAGAAGTTATTTCTCTAGAAATATTCAGCCATCTTGTAACATTTCGGGTCAAAAGGAGCAAAACACCTACTTTTAAAAAGTAGATGTAGTTTATTTTAGTTCATGTAATTTTCATTGAGATCTTGTTGGGGAAATTTCAACTCTCTTATTTCAGATATTATTAACTTGTCATATTGGGATATTATTATAAAAATTCTTCTACACATAACTATTTTGGGGCATTACATTAGTGATATCTTAGACTTTGAGTTGAAAGCATGTGATTTCAAATGTGTTTCCTATCAAAATGTTTTTTTATTTCCAAAAGAAATACTCATGTAAATTTCTTTGAAGACATGTCTATTTTTACTCCATCTTTCAAAAGTCATAGAATATTATAGGTTCATTTTATTTTACAAGAAAGGTAGAATGTCTATTGAAAGGAGACTCCAAAACCTTGTAGACACAAATGTATGCTATCAAAATTTATCCTTTATTTTATGAAATGATATGATATATATTTGTATAATTGTATATAAGTGTTGTACATTTGTATATGAATTCTTGTGTATTCTTGCACGTGCTTGTCTACTATTCCTTCAATATTTGTATATGAATTTGTTTGATATAATATTGTAGAGTAGGATTTCTTTGTTTCTCTTTGTTGTTTGTTTCATTGTAGGTATCAAGTTGCGCTAAGGAGTTTGGATATCAAGCTCGGATTGGAAGCAGCGAGGAAAAACTTCAAAACTAGGTGCATCACACCTTTTCTTCCTCTCTCTCTTTATGATTAGTTAAAATAAATTCAAAGGGATGTTAGTGTCCACTTGTGTTTTTCTATATTGGTATTAGGGGTCTCTCATCCAAGGGAAAGTTCACCTGTCCACAAGGGAATATTGATCCAAAATGGATCCATAATGGCTCAAAATTCAAAGTTATCGTATTTGGACAAAAATGGCCCCATCACGTAGGGCTCGTCATGTCGATTTCAGAAGTATATTCTTTTTCAAAAATGGAATCTGTATGGCAAAGTTATTGCAATCTAAATTTTTACCCAAATTGACAAAAAAATTCAAAGTCAATAGTCAACAGCGTGTACTACTAATGTCAGAAGTACGTCATCATGAAATGGAAGATGACATTATGATGATGTCAGCATGATGACATGGCATCACTAGAGCATGACACATGTTAGGAATATTTGGAATTTTCAGGGCTGAGTTGGCATGATACAGACTCAACACATGGATTCTACGGACGTTGATGTGGCAGTCCATATGATGGCATGGCCCACTACCAAGTTGACATGTGGAAGTGATGTGGCATACAATGATGACTATGTAGGATGAAAGGCTAGCTAAATGGCGTATGACAAGATGAATGGATAGGGTGATTGTTCCCTGACTTTGTGTATGGGGCCAATCTAGAGGTGACACATAGGCCATTGAAAGGGTGCCATGTGGCACCCCAGATTAAGCCAATAAATCCTAGGTCAAAATTTTGTTATATCCTCCACGAGATTAGACCAACCGAACTCCACATCACAACAATGACTTCGCTCCAACCGACTGACTGATCAGGCTTCCTTGTTTCTTGTTAAACCGTATGGCACGTTATCATTTTAATCTTGAGTTAGTGTGGAGTTTGGAGATGTAGCGCCTGGTTGACAAGGATAGCCCGCCAACCAAGGTGCTATATTGCAAGGTATCGTTCCATGTAACCAAGTGTGGAACCAAGGGTAGAAAACCATAGTCTAATCACTAAGGGTATAGTGCCAACACATGACCGCATCACGCCCATATGACCAGGAGCCCAGAGCATAGGGGAGCACACCAATTTTTGTTGGAAATGTGGGTTTTCAACTTTATTATTGGATTCTTTTGTTAATTAACATGATTTTAATGGATTTAGGCCCAAAAAATGAGGATCT
>JZKD02S1751711.1:73181-97815 GCA_000966675.3 Picea glauca
AAGGGTAAAGAGAAGTTCAAAGAAAAGAAAACTTATACAGTGAAGAAGGAGAAACCTACATGTACTCATTGTAAGAAGGAAGGCCATAGTGAGGATCATTGTTGGATCCTTCACCAAGAGTTGAAACCAACAAATTTTGGGAATAAACGAAAACCAAAGACTATTGCAATAGCTCAAGTCGATTTGGGGTCAGATTCGGGAGATAAGACAAAGGTCACAGTCACAGGAATCAAAGGTAAAAATTCTGAGGCTAGTACAAGTTCTTCAATTCAGTCTTTAAAAGTTGATAATGAAGTTGATGAGGTCAAACGAACATAACTTTTTCATATAAGGGTAATTTCTAAACATACAAAAATTGATACTCTATTTGACAGTGGCTCACAAGTAAATTTGATATCAGAAGAAATAGTTAAAAAGTTGGTATTAATCACTAAACCTCATAAGAAATGATATCCCTTAGGATGTATTCATAATGATAATCAGTTGTAGGTGGAAAGACAATGTGTCCTAAAGTTTGCAATTAATTCATAGTTCATAGATGAGGTTCATTTGGATGTAGTTCCACTAGATATATGTGGTATCGTACTTGGAAGTCCATATTTGTATGATAGAAACACAATATTCTATCATGAAGACAATAAGTATCAATTAACTAAAGATGGAAAAGAATATATAGTAAGGGCTCATCAAAAGAAATTGAATTTATCACTAATCAACTCAAGAAAGATGAAGAGGATTGTAAATGTCAGTAAGCGATATCTCTTAATGGTGGTAAAAGATAAAGAAATTGTCGGAATTGATACTTTTAAATATTGTGATGCAAAGTTAAAAGATGAATTATTTAGAATTATTTCTGACTATGATGAGTTATTTCAAGTCCCGAAAGGATTGCCTCCAAAACGACAAGTTGAACATGAGATACAATTGCAGCAGGATGTTCCTCTTCCTAACATTGGCATGTACAGGTTATCAGTGTTGGAAAATACAGAGATAAAGAAACAGGTACAAGAGTTGGTTGAACAAGTGGTCATCAGACCTAGTGCTTCTCCATGTGGGTCACCTATCATCCTAGTTCCAAAGAAAGATGGCACATGGTGCATGTGCGTGGATTTTCGAGCTTTGAACAAAATCACAGTAAAAAATTGTTACCCTTTGCCTCGCATTGATGATTTATTAGATCAACTGAAACATGCGGTTTATTTCACTAAGTTAGACTTCAGAAGTGGTTACCATCAGATCAGGGTTGTTGAACAGGATATATGGAAGACTTCTTTTAAAACAAAACAAGGATTGTTTGAATGGTTAGTGATGCCATTTGGGCTTACTAATGCACATGATACTTTCATGAGAGTTATGAATGATGTATTCAGGCCTTTCATTGATGAATTCATAATAGTCTACTTAGATGATATTCTTATATTCAGTAGGACTAGGGAAGAGCATGTCCAACATGTTAGGCAGATACTTTCAGTGTTGCAAAGAGAGAAACATTTTGTAAAATTGTCAAAATGTGAATTTGGAAAAACATCTCTTATATATCTAGGTTACATTGTAGGAGGTGGAGAGCTTAAGATTGATCCCTCGAAATTTGAAGTTATTGTAAATTGGCCAATGTCTACGAATGTAACCGAAGTAAGAAGCTTCATGGGAGCAACACAGTATTGGAGGAAGTTTATTGCAAACTTCTCTCTGACTACATCACCTTTACATGCTTTAACAAGTGTGAAAAGGGGATTCCAGTGGGGAGAAAGCCAACAAAAGGCTTTCAATACTTTGAAAATGAAGATTAGTACAACTTCTATTCAGGGATGATTTTAGGGGCTAAATTTCGCTCATGGGATAATTTTCCATGGTTTTTCTAAAAATGAGATTCTCTATTTTAAAAATAATTCGCCCAAATTCTAAAGGATAAAATTATTTTACCTTAAAAATCGCCAAAATTTTATAAAAACTAGATAAAATACATATAAATTTGAATATTTTTACAAAAATATCGCCAAACATTTATAGTTGAAATATAAAGGATTAGTAATATTCGCCAAGGTCTCTACAGTTTAAAATAAATTTCCATCCTTAAAATCATCCCTGCTCCTATTCTGGCATTGCCAGATCTCCAACAGTATTTTGAAATTGAAACTGATGCAAGTGACTATGCCATGGGGGCAGTGTTGATGCAACACAGAAAACCCATATGCTATCATTCTGAGACCTTCACTACAACAATAATTAACTATCTGACCTATGATAAAGAATTGTATGCTCTATTACAAAGTGTTAAAAAATGGAAACATTATTTAATGGATAAAGAAACTGTAATACACACTGATCATCAACCATTATAGTATCTGCAATCACAAACTAAGCTACAACAATCAAGGCATTTTAGATGGATGGGGTTTTTACAACAATTTCACTTGGTCATTAGATATAAACAGGGCATTCATAATAAATTTGCTAATATGTTATCTAGGCCTCCTAGTACAATTGCTACAATCCTTAAGCACAATTCAATCACTCATGAAAGTTATATTGAACAATATGTTGAGGATAAATATTTTAAGGAAGTCTATGGAACTTTAAGTAATGGTAAAAGAGCAGAAGAACTGAATTATCATATTAAAGACAAACTCTTGTATCATTTGGGAAAGTTATGTATTCCATAAAGTGAAAGAGTCCATTTCATCAGAGAAGCACATACTTCTTTTATAATAGGGCATTTTGGGGTAGATAAAACAGTTGCTCAGTTACAAATATTTTGTTATTGGCCTCCAATGCATGAAAATGTGTCTAAATATGTAAAAGGATGTACTATGTGTGCAATAAGCAAACCAAGTAACAGAAAGCAAGGATTGTACACTCCACTTCCTATTCCTTCTAGACCATGGGAAAGTGTATCTATGTATTTTGTGGGGGAATTTCCTATGTCTAGAAAAGGTCATGATTACCTGTATGTAGTTGTGGATAGGTTCAACAAAATGTGTGTCTTGATTCCTTGTAAAAAATAGGTCACAGCCAAACAAAAATCTCAAATGTTCTTTGAAAATGTATGGGTTCATTTTGGTTTACCTACTTCTATTGTATATGATCGAGACTCCAGATTCTTGGGTAAATTTTGGTCAAGATTATGGGAACTTATGGACACTAGGTTAAAGAAGAGAACATCATTTCATTCACAGATGGACCGGTAGACAAAGGTGGTGAACATGACAGTAGTTCATCTACTTCGGGCATATTGCAGCAAACATCCTAAGCTTTGGGATGAACATCTGTGCTATGTACAACATGCGTATAATCAAGCCAAACTTTATTCTACTTAGATATATCCATTTGAAACTTATTTGGGGTACTTGCTAAAGTCTCCTTTGGATTTTGTCTTTGGAAAATACATTGTAGTAGGAGGACATAGTAATGTGGACAGGGCTACAAAGTTCATTGAACGTATCTAGTTGATCCATCAGGGAGTACAGGAACAGTTGGAGAAAAGTACAAGGAAAGGAATGATATGCATCGAGTTCATCATCAGTTCAAATAAGGAGATCAAGTCTGGTTATACATCAGCAAGGAAAGGATGCAAGGTGAAGGTAAAAATCTTAAACCAATTCGTTATGGTCCTTTCATAATTTCAGACAAGATTGGTACTAATGCTTTCTGGTTAGAATTGCCTCCATATCTGCAAATCTATTAAGTTGTAAATGTGGAAAACTTGAGATTGTATGAGCCTCCTATGATCGAGGATCAAGGAGATAATGTTCAAATTCCTACCATCGAAGATTTTTCTCCTGAATATATGAATGAGTTGCAGGAAGACACCATATTGGACAAAAGAGTCTGAACTTCTCACAGGGGTAATGTGGAGTATCTTCGAGTGGGATTGCAGGGCACAAATCCAAGTCATGCCAAGTGGATAGAGACCAAAACTGTGAGGACACAGTATCCTCACTTAGTTACAAACTGATACTAGACTTTGGGTGGTCCAAAAGCTTCCAAGTGGGGAGGAATGATCCAGGAGGCTCCCCAGACTTAGAAAATCCTAAAAAATCAAAGTTATCAGAATTGGATGAAACCAATTCCATCGTGACTGGCTCGTCACGCTGATTCTATCCATATATTCATTTCCTCAAAAAAGAATATGGATGTGAAAAATATCACACGGCAATTAGATTCTTCTATGGCAAAAGTCAATGGTCAACTAGAAAATGAATAAGTGCCAGATGGCCCAGAAATGGGTAGCCATGTGGCACTTCACTACTGGTTGGCATGTAAAAATTATTTGAGGGTCCATGGGATTCGAACCTCTGACCCATGGATAGCTCCAAGTCTTTGAAAAAGTTCAATTACCAACCTGCCAAAAGTCAAATTTATAAAAAAAGCCCACTTTCATATAGTTTTGGGGTCAAATATTCAAAGGAGGGCACAAGGGGTCTAGGGATAAGCCCCAGCATGTGGTTTCATTATAGGAGCATGTCCAAGGGCCAATTCTGGGTGCACCCAAGGGTAGATTAGCCCAGATCCCATGGAAGGTGCCCCAAAACCAGGAGCTAACAGTTAAGGGGGTTGGCGCATAGCACTTGGAGTGCTGGGACTTGGCCATGTGGCCCCATGTGACCTAGTAAAAGGGGTGTGTGCCCTGTCTTGGGGGTTACTCTACATTTTTTGTTTAAAAGTGTTTTTAAACATTACAGAGGTGATTTTTGCCTGATATTATGCCCAAAAAATGGATTTTTTGAGGATTTTAGGCCATTTGAACGGGGATTTGATCCCAGAAAGAGGCCAAATCTTGAGGGAAGTTGGGATTCCTCATTTGAGCCTTGAAAACTATAAGAACTAGGATTTTTGAAGATTTTAGGAGAACTTTTTGATGCAGGGAATTGGAGGAGCAATTTATGTATTTTGGCTTTTTCTCATGTTTTGAGAGGCATTTTTGTCATGTTTGTGAGAGGGGTTTGAGGAAGCATACATGCATCTAAGCAAGGAGGTCTTTCACAATAGATCTGAAGTATGCTATGTAACAACAATGAGCCATTGTAAAGAACTTGATCATTTGAAGATTAGTAAAGAGGTCCGTCACTTGGAAGCGGGCCCGAAGACGTAGCCATTCATTGGTGAACTCTATTATCAAGCTCTTATTGTATTTATCTCTTTTGTTGCTATTCATATATCTGTTTTTACATCATGATTAATTAATAGATGAACTCTTTAAACAACTTTAAGAATATAAATAAGACAATTAATTATTATTCCTTCCATTTTTGGATCAACCAACCAAAAGGAGATATGGGAACAGGTTCTAGAATGGTGAAATGGCTATCTCAAGGATAATAGAATGTGTGAATGAAAATGGTCATGGAATCATCAACTGGATAACTGAGTGTGTACGGGAATCACTGTGAACTCTTCGTGAAAGTGATGGTGAGAATGATTGTCAGGATCGTGTCTAGAAAAATACTCCCCTGTGGAAAAGGTCACCCCAAATGGGCTAAGTCCCCCACAATATGAATGGATGTCCCCAACTTGACAGTTGTCATATCGGAAGTTAATTTGGTCCACTTGTCTCCAACTTTAGGACTTAGGATAAAATAATTATCCATACTTTACGTTTTAGGAATATCAATATAATATTACCTTGACTTTTGGTCCTCCCTTTCCCTAACTAGTGAAGTTCAGTCCCCCATCTCCTTTATCATGGTCAATCTGCGCACAACAATGTATTTATATTAATCATGAGTCATGTACAAAGTAGGCGCATTGGCCCTTGACATCTAGGCATTTCGGCCTAATACCAAAACATAAGCATCCCAGCTTATAGTAATTGGCTCACCAGCCTATAATACATATCATATACACAAGGCTCATTGTCCTCCATACTGCACACAATTTAGTTAATGCATGCGGTATCCTACGATGTGCATACTACATCATTTTACTGCGCAGTTCATGCTTGCACTATGCGACATGATGTGCATTACCAAATGAGGTCAAAACAACTCACCATCTTAAGTATATTTATATTACGTTTGAAATTGGGTTTCGTCAAGGGATATTACATTTATGATGGCTGCAACATTCTTTCATTAAATATTCTTCTTCTCTTCAATTTATAAATGGTAAATCAACTCATGAAAAATACTTAGCCAAGTCTTTAAAAGATCATTTTCAGATCAAATATTTTCGTAACACATTCACTATAGAATGATACAATGGATATTCTAACATATTAGAGAGGAGTACCACCTCTATTAAAATGTAGGGGTATTTTATCCTTATGAGGTTTCTGTTGGGATTGTGACCAATATCCACATCAAAATTTACATATTCAATACCCCCATAATTAACCCCAAGTTGTAAATGTACATATTCTTTATATGCTAGTGAGCCAAGATGTTTTGGGCCAAAGTGCCTTTGTATATATGTTTTGAGGCTAGAGTGCTTGTTTGATTTAGGCCAGGAAATTATGAGTTCAAAGGTCATTGATCCTAACAATTATAGTATGTAGTCATGCTCGATTATATTAATAAGATACATCACTGCTACAAACCAAGTTAGATGAAAGAGTATTGGGGTATAGGACTCCACGAGAGGGAAAGGGGGATAAGGGCTTAAGGAAGAGGGGATAACTCAAGGAGGATTAAGAAAAGGAATAAAATAATATTACTTATAAGTCCTAAGTCATTTGATATAATTTTATCCTAAGTTCTTAAAGGTTCAAAATGAATCACCAAGTGGAGTCAAAGGCAGTTCCTAGAGTAACAACTGTCAAGATAGGAAAATGCAAATATAATGTTGGAAATTAGTGTAATCCCATCATTGATTCCATCATTCACTCAATCATTAGATTCCATCATCCATACCTTTTCTAGAGGGAGAGATGTGATTTTGGTTACCCTATAAATCCTTTGGGGGGGTTGGGATGAAGAAGTAGGTTGTCAGGCATGTGGATCATTCTCTTTGGGTGAGATAATTGTTGGGAATATGTTTCCCTATGTGTTGGTCTATTGGGTGTTGTAACTCTTGTTGTGGAATCCCTATAAGGGAAGTGGGACAATGAAAGGACTATTGAGAAGAGAATGGGTACACTTCCTGGGGTTGGACAGGTTGTGGATAATGAGAGTCTATGAGATGGGAACTATTGATGGAGTTATTACCTACACCTATGATTTCTTTTACTATCTATTAGACCTTAGTTTTGTTTAGGAATCCTTTTCCTTAGTGGAGTCATATCCTTGGCTCCCAGGTGACTTATTGTTGATATGGCATGAACAATAGAGTCAATGGTTGAGAGGAACATCTGAGGTCTGCAACTAGTCAATTATTTGATTAAGATATGAGTGTCTTCTATGTGCGATTATGATGTATATCATGTGTTATTTTTGTTTAATTATGTTGTAATTGTATATATATTTATGCATGGATTATATGTTGTAGAAATGAATAATTGTGTTCATGTGTAGGGAATAATAATTAATAAGTGGTATCAAAGTAGAAATTATGTGTGGCATGACTCATCCTGGATGGATGGGGATGTTACAAGAAAATTTAGGGGTTCCCCCTTCCAAATCCTTTGCATAGCATGGAATTCCACATCATAGATAACTCAATTTCATATACTTATCATTCACTATGATTTTCTCTGCAAGTATAAATAATGTACATTTATATACATTTATACTTTCTAAGAAAATGTAAGAACATACCATTTTATTCTAAAAATAAATAAGGTTAAAGTGATAAACCACCCTATGTGTTAATTATGGCTTCTTTTCATTATGTTCTAGTTGTTTCTACAACATTATTCTTAGCATCCTATAGCTTTATTTATCATTTTGCAACTTCCTTTGTAGCATTGGGTAACCCTCATGTCCCATTTGAATATGGAAACAATTGTTTTTTTTGGGGGGGGGTGTGGTGTTTGTCTTCCCAATCTACTCTCTAATGCATTGTTGCTTCTTTTCTTGGAAACATTTTAGCCAATACCAACATGGAATTTCTTCATTTACAACCTATAGTAGGAATAAAATATTCATTCATTTGATCCTTTCCTTGGCCAATATTGCCCCAACATTAAATTTATTTTTAAACACTCTCCAACAAACCATAATGCTACAATTATATCACTCTAGCTTTATATGGACTGATTTCAAAGTCCATTCTTCTTGCAAAGAATACCAAAAATTGATACTCTTTTCTCTTCATATTCCTTGTAATGATTCCCATATGGACATAACTACAATATATTATGCTCTAATTTCAATTGTTTCCCCTTGTATACTCAAAATGAACTTAGTGTTCTTGACCTTTGTCTCATACAACAATTCACATTTACTATTGGAATCAATTCCTCATTGTTGCAATACATTCTAGTATCTTAAGCTTCCATCTTATGACATCACATGACCTCATCTCTATTTGCCGTAATATTTATCTAATTCTGGAATTTTTTGTTCATTTCATTGGATTATTCTTGACCAATTTCAAATCTATCTTATAAGACAAATTCATGTTGTGGAATTCTTTATTCCTCGATTAACAACTTTGATGTGAGTGAAAATTCAATATTTATTTCACATTCTTTACATATAAGTTGTTGGTTCATAACCTACAACCCTTCCAAACATAAATATATGAATTAGTCTAAAAAATGGTTCTCTCATTCCACAAGAAACATATCACCTAATGAATTCCTTATTCTCTTTTTCTTGGTAGATTCCTTGTACCATACAATGCTTCCATAATTTCCTCCTTTTCAATTATCTTTTGTAACCTTCATTACATACTTGTCCTTCATTATCTCTAGGATTTAAAGATTTGCATCATCATTTATGAATAAGGATGTCATCTCTTCTTTCTTGTATATTCTATGACCCTTATACGTATCACTATTTCCTTTATATATAGAATAAACAAATACCATGAATAGGAACTTCCACAACCCTTCTCTATTATCCATATCGTCTTAAGGCAACATTGGTAATTCTTATCTCCTTTCATCATGATTGTTCATACAATATAATCTGCAATAAATATCATCATTCTCCATTCAAGATGTTTAGCCACCTCGTCAACAATTATTTCTATAAACTCTCATCTTGAACATCTATAGTCATCAAGGGTGTTTTTATTTTCTCCAAGTACTCCTCTAATCCATCCATGGTCAATCTTTCAAACTGCTAATTAACCAACACCTTTGACTACCTTACATTGTTTCAGATCAAATTTGTACCTCCACACCATGGTATAATGACCATTATGAGTTATATAAGATTTTCCTTAGTTATTTTCTCACTGACCTCTATCACATACCATCCTATACTCATTTTCCCAAATTGAAACTACTTTGGAAGTCTCCTGTACGCACACATTAGATATCAATTTTAAAATGTTTGTAGAAATATTATCCCGTCTAACTTGTTATGACAACAAAACTATGGAGATTTAAAAAATCTTCTTTCCAATCTTTTTGAACATAGAATTAAAATTCTATAGAAAAATAACTTAAATTCCTTACCAACATTGGCCCTATTGGATGGTAACAATCATCATCATCACCATCATCATATATAGTGGATTTAGGAAATCTTCTTTCCAATATTTTAAAATATAGAAATATATTTCTAAAGGAAAGCAATTAACTTTTTACTGTTTTTCGTAAGGTTCAATAAACCAAACTTGAGAACCTTTTTTCTAATTGACCTAAAATTGTTGACTAAAAAAATACTCTTACTGAGCTCATTGTTTTCCATTAACTGATAAAATGTTTTTATTCAAAGTTGTTTTTCATCACTTGGTCAATATTTTTTCTCCAAATACAATAACCTCAAGTTAAATAAAACTATCAACAAAAAATTTAGAAAACTTTCCACCAAGTTTTTAAATAAATTCTTAGCCAAGACTTTTAGTCAATCTCTAAGTTTTTATTTATATTTAAATTTCTTGCCAAAAACATAAACTTTTGGTTGAAAAAATTCAAAAATCTTTCTCAAAGTAGATAATTTGTTACCTATTTACTTGGTAAACAAAATTAAACATATAATTGCCCATTACAATCTCTCTTGCATCATTTAAAAACTGATAACCATTTTGTGTCAAATGCAATTATTATTATTGCTATATGCCATACATGATCTAATTTTCTTTCAAGGATCTAGTGAAATAATTGCATTAGAATGAATCATTCATTGAAAAGATGCTTAATTAGAAACAGTAGGTTGAGACTCCTATGTTTTAAAATCTCCTCATAATATCCTTTAATCTATTTATATTTTCTATTTCTACGAACTTAAAGAAAGACAGTATATCCTCAATTCATAAAACTAATGGAAAATATCATTTTAGTATAACGCCTTTATCTTTGACATTACTAGGAACTTAAAGATAAATTTTGTATTCTTAATTGAAAAAACCTCAATGTAGTGATGATTGGACATTTTTATGGATGGTGAATCAAGATAGCAACTCTATTATTTATTTTCAATATTATCCAATTCTACTTTTAGAAATAATGTTACCTTTGAGTCTATTATATTTATTTAACATAAATATGTACAATTTTCTATAATACTTTTTATTAAATACCAATACTTTGTAACGACCCTAATAGTTACGACCACAAGCGACACAAGAAAGTGATTTTTTTTTTGTTTTAAGAAGAAAGGAAATCAACGACAACAACTAATCAACACGAATTGATGACGAACACAACTTACACATTCAGGAAACAAACAACAATGACTCAGCATACTAGCACATCATGCATTTGGACGAAACATGCGATAATCAATTGACAAATAAAATGACTACCCACCCGACACAAGAAAGACAGTGCCTAGAAGCTAAAGGACAACATCAACAAACCCGACACAATGGCTTCGATGACTAGTAACTAGAAACCTCTATGATGCACAAAACCCAATGGAATGACACGTTACAAAACCAAGTACCAACATCAATTACAACAAAGAACGCCCACATCGGGAAGCACAAGACCCAAGGCCTACTCAACATATGCCCTTATTAGTCATGCACATAATGACCTAATCATAGAGATCATCCTGCCACATGGTGACAAGAACGATTGAATCTAAGGTGTGACATAACCAAACAACCTTAAAACATGACACAATGCAAACGCCAAAAGTCCAAACATAAACTGTAAAACATTAGATGCAACAATAAATGAAGCACTCAAACCACCAACTAGAAATGGCGCAGGATAACTATGTTCGATACATTTTAAATTGCACAGTGAAACAAATAGCATTCTTGTTTCTTACAAGGAAGTCACCTGAGATATGACAATACATTACCATACTGTTGTGAGTGGGAATTCCCTCTATGGTCTAGCACTTAGGGTTTTATCATGCATGCAGAAAAGACCTAAATATTCCTACTTTCTACCATCATCTCGGACCTAATCCCCATTATTCTTAAGAAAATATGTAGTTATGAAGATCAAGTGAGCATACCTTATTTCAGGCGTTTTATATCAATCCTTCTTCATGCTCGATCGCTCTTTGATTGTAGCTCTCCTCCCAAGGCTGACCTGCATTCACACAAGACAAGCAAAGAACTCCACATTCATTTGATATATAGATTGATGGGTTAGAGATTCAATCAACATGTATGAAATATACCATGAAAACCTCATATGGTGGGATGGAAAAAGTACTTCTTTCTTATTAACTTCAACAAATGAACTTACAATGATGAAGCCAGCCATTGCTCCATGAACCTGGTCCTAGGCTCCTCTTCAACTGTCCTCCAACTTATTTGCTCTATATTTCTCTTTGCACAAGGAAGGCTAAAGGTTGGGACAAAGGGAATGCACAATCGGGTATAGTTTCTTTACTATGATTCTCCTCCTCACAAATGGGACCCCTAACCCTTCTTTTATATGCTAGAAGAAGCTAGGTATTTGGTTGAACCATCGACCATGCATGGCCGAAGGGTTTAGTTAACTCACCCAAAGCTGTGTGTTCCATCAGCAACCTTCCTCTTTTTGTTCTTTTGTAGGTACACACAGGTTGTCTTGGGTTAGCTAGCGTGTACATGCATGAAATAATGGAGCAGGGCACGTGGGCCTTTATAAAAGGGTTTTTTAAGAAAAGTTGTTCAACACAGCTTTGGAAAAGAGGGAATCTGAGATGGCCTGATGCTAGGTAAGCATGTCTGGTGCAAATTAGGGTTATAAAAGATGGCCCCTAATGTATGAGGGCATAAGAGCATCTGATGGCCGAAATACATTAACAATATTCACCAATGTGCCGAGCAAGTGAGCCCAGGGACCAAAAATCAGGAGGTGTCGTCTGCAAAAATAACAATTGTCTCACCAAAGTGGGGATACCCATGTTCAGGATAAAATGAAATCATGGCTACCAATAAAATACACTGTAGATCCATGTCATATAACTATATAAAGTTTAGCCGCGAACAATACATAGCGTAGCTACATCTTGAAATCAAAAAGATATATGTGTAGAGTATCCATCTTCTTAGAAGCTGATAAGGGTCGACGGCTAGAGATGAGGTCTTCAGGGCTCGAGCAACAACTTCAAAATATTCAAAACTCAGGTAGGAGTGTAATATGAGTGTACGACTTCACTACCGAGAGGTGTTCGATGGATCGTCATTCATGGACTAGAGACTCTTGATGATCAGATTGAAGGCTTCATTGATTTTGAACAAAGACTTGATTTAATGTTCAGGATGGTCGAGCATGAGGGCAAGAGACAAACTGCAGAGGGGCCGACTCAGGCTTGGTAAAAACTTCCCTTGGACAATATCATGACAAATGATGAGACTCAGGAAACATGGCATTAACATAAGTTTACGAGGTAGGAGGCAACGCAAACTATCCATATGTTTGGAAGAATAACCAAATGGAGGAGGACACGGCTCTATGTAGCGAGAAACATCTTCCTAAGGTCATATTAAATCCCAGAGTTTGATGAATAAACAGAGAGATGTGCTTTATCCAAGGGTGACTCATTATGCTTCCAATAAAGAAAATACTTTTCCCTTCCTCTTTTGGGGGTATATTTGATTTTTTTTGCCTTTTTCAATAATTTTGGAAAAAGAATAAAAGAATGTTATGTTACAAAGGAAGAACGAGTGTTGCAAACATACAAGTTCATGGCACAGGGACAAGACTGATGTTCAAAGTAAGGACACTTGGGAAAAATCCTCCAGGGGCCAAAGGTGTCAAGACGCAGAGGCAAAGTGCTACAGGGATTGTGTATAAGGCATGCTTTAGATGGTTTAGTTGAGAACAACATGGAGACGGCATTAGGCCAAATATGCATGTATGCAAATGCGATTAATAAAACACACAATGGTAACGTACTTCGATGTGAGTTTAATGAGCCCAGAGAAGGTAAGCTCCAGTGTTTTTCATATTTAGAGAGCTTGAAAAAACGTAAATGGAGACTCCACTGGGGTACCTTTTTCGAAGTTTGTCTAGTCGATTCGGTAAAAGGGGTAAATTAGCACCGAAAAGACGTCTATTCAAAACCATTTTAATGAGTGTGATAAAGACAAGATCACTCAACCATTTTTTCATTTTTAAGGAGTCTAAAAAAAGATTAACTATGGACTCCATCGGGAATGTTCATCTAGACCATTTTAACGAGTGTGAAAGAATAAGGTCACTCGACGATCTTTTCAATTTTAGAGAGTATAAAAAGAAATTATCTATGGACTCCGTGGGGGTTCCTTTTTCATAAATTTAGTCCCTCGGGCTCGAAAAAGGGTTAAAATGATACCTAAGAGTACTCTTCTAGAGAACTGAAGTTCCTTAGAGTATACCTTTGTTCGTACAGTTGACCATCCATAACGAAAAAGGGGTAAAATACCGTCGGATAGATGTGACTTCAAATTTCAGTTTAATGAGCGTGAAAGGCCACAAGATCGCTCGACAATATTTTCATGTTTAGAGGGTCTGAAAAGGGCTTAAAAGAAGACCTGTTATGTCTTTTGGGAGTCCCTAGGGTGAGGTCAAGAGTGAAAAGGAATCATGCAAATGAGTCTCAAACTCGTAATCAGGAAAAACAACAAGGAATCCTGAGCCTACATTCACTAGAGACAGCATGGACACCATAATGCAACTAGGATCTACCTAGGGCATCAATGTTCTGGTAAGCTCTATCACCAACTCACGAAAATTCTAAAGCAACAATGATGGTTCTGTTTCGCAACCTGATGGGATGGATCCTATGGCAAAGGGATAATGACAACGAGATACAAAATTCAAGGTGGAAACCTAACCTACATGCTCAAGTTGATCATCTGATATCTTTCCATGGACCGTCAAAAGTTACACAAAATTCCAAAAAATTGTCCTGATACCAGATCATACCCTTCCAATGCAACTCCTGAATCACTCTAAATGGTTTTTAGTTTAAAGAAAATGATTAGGGGGGCCAAAACACTGACAAAAAGAGGCCAAAAATTCTATAAATAGAAGTTGGTAGCTCATTATAACCATTACTGATTTGGAAATTGACTCTGGAGAAAAAAAAACCCTTTGATAAAAGTGGTGATTATGGGAGCTACAGTGGACGAAACGACCATCTATCTAGACCAAGTAAGTATAAACTCTCTCCTCTTTCAATTTAAATCTGTATTTATGCTTTAGGTTTCCAGTTATGGGGGATGCCAACCTTCAAAAGGTCGGCCCTAGGTCCACGTGGGTTGTCTTATGATAGGAAAGGTGTACATTTGGGCATAGTAAAAACTGTACATGTGTACATGCGTGATGTAGACCTATTGGCCCTCGGGCCGATATCTACTTACAAGATCGTTCTTCTTTTCCCTTTGACCTGGATCGGATCTTTCAGATTCTCTTCTAAAATCCCCTCTCTAATGGATCCACAGGTTCTTTCTCACGGTTCACAATCTCACAAGTTCATGAGTCATGGCTCTCGAGTCATTCCCTCAAATCTCATGATACCCAAGATCACAAAATGGGGATAGCCCTTTCTTCCGTCAGTACCCTCCTTTCACGACCATTGGCTAGTATAAGCGCTAGCACTTTTCGCCTCTCACATCTTCGTGAGTTCAACCATTGAGCCTTGGCACCTTTCTTTCCCGAACCCCCGATGGATGGCTGTGATTTTCTTGCAATTTCGCCACTCGCGAAGTTGAAAAAAATCTCTTTCGAACCCCTGATGTTCAAGTCCCCGAGATGGGTGATCTCGCGACACATGTCCTCCTTCCGGTGAATGGCTCAAATTCCTTCACTATCTTAGGACTTCGCCTTTCATGATTTCACGAGTCTCGCTACAAAGGTTTCAACCCTTCACCTCCTGAAACCCCGAGATGAAAAATATGTGAGTGATTTGACGGCCCTAATTTCTTCTGAGCTTACGCTTGAGGAATGCTCGCCATAACATTCCTTCTTCTCTACAAGATCTGATGGCTCTTGTGACTTCGCAAATGCTTCTCAAAGAATTCCAACCATTCGTTTCTTCCTGGACAATTCTTGCAGAATGAACACGATGTTCTTCCATGAAATTTCTCCTTCCTACAACAATGTTGCTATGCCTCCTTTTCAATGCTTCAAGGCACCAATCTTCTGTGATTTTCTATGACAACTATGAAGATCCTATTCCTCCTAAACTTTCTCCAACTCTGAGTCTTAAAGAAGACTCTCGCACGCACTCCTTGTAGTGAATCCTTCAATTACTTCAAAGAATTGATGTCCTTCGACTCCGCGCACTCCCTGCAGTAGTAGTCCTTCAACAATTTCTCAGGTTGACAAACTCTAAGAATTTACTCGGCTTGCACACACCTTGCATGGATCCTGTGCTTAAATTTCACTTCTGCGAGAATGAGAACCATGTTATCTCTCCTGATCTTGCAGAGACGAACTCTCTCCGTCAACGCACACCTTGTGGACGATTTCACTGCACTCTTTGCAGGAAAACTCTTGATCAGGTAGAGAAACAATTAAAAATCATTCCTCACTCTCCCTTTCTTCATATTTTAGACATTTAAATATGAAATCAAGCATTCACACATCAAAGCGAATGCATAACAGAGAATAAACAAGCATGAGCATAACATTCAATCATGCATACACAGAAAATATTTTAACGCCATGATTCTGAATCAAAATTCATGTATTAATCTCAGAACTTCTGTACATGGGTTTTTACACAGCTCTATGTTTCTACTCTCCTATGATGTCTTCTCATAATGCTTCTTATTGTTACAATGATACAAGTGAGGGTGTCTATATCCCGTTTCCCTCTTCGCTCCTAAAATTTTCTAATCTAGAAATTCAATTCTACCTACTTACATTCATTAACTTAAATGCCTTCACCTAATATAGACCAGAGTGGGACACTCAAGGTCTATTTACAAATCAAGAAGTACACCTCTCTTTAACTATCTCATTTAAGTCTGGTGTATCCACTTCAAAAACATTCAAACAATTTATCACATGCCAAAATGTGTTGGTGTTGCCCACGCTCTCTTGATGTTAGCGATGCTTGATGTTGGTGATGCTCCTGCATCATACTCCCTCGCTTAAAAATTTTCATGGGCTCCTGTCCATGAGATCTCACATGGTCTATCCATTCTTCTAGATCTCTGCTTCATTTTCCTAGTTGGCATCTTCAACTGGATGTCCCTTCCACTTGACCAGGTATTCAAGGTATTCTTTTCTCCTGGTCCTCTTGCTAACCCTTTTGTCCAGTATGCTTTCCATCTCTGGCTTCTCTACAACTGGCATCTCTTTATCCCAATGAATCTCTAGTTGTTCATCATTTGTTCCTACTTACTTAGGTTTGTATGGGTACATATATGAGACATTGAATATCGGAGAAATTCCGATCCCATCGAGTAATTCAATATCATAAGCATTTGCCCCAAATTTCTTCAAGACCTTACATGGTCCGATATTCTTCATCTTCAGTTTGTTATATGTCCCCTTTGGGAAGCTTTCCTTTCTCAGATGTGCTAGAATCAAATCACTAACCTCAAATTGAAGTTTTCTCCTGTGTTGATTTGCTCTGCGCTTATACTCTTGGTTCAAGTTCTGCAATCGCTCCTTTACTTGGCTGTGAAGTTCCTTCATCATTTCTGTGAAATCCTCTACACTAGCACTCCTAGTTGCATCCTGTTATGAATATCTCAATTCAGAAACTCCTCTTGGTTGCATCCCATAAACAATTTGAAATGGACTCTGTCTTGTGCTCCTATTAAGTGAGTCATTATAAGAAAACTCTGCCTGTGGTAATATGTTGTCCCACTGACTATGGTGTTTTGTCACCAAGCTCCTCAACAAGTCTCTCAGACTCCTGTTCATGACTTTTGTCTATCCATCCATCTAAGGATGATAAGCTGAACTGAATGACAAGTTTGTTCCCAAATTTTTCCATAAGGTCCTCCAGAAGTGTCCCACGAACTTGCTGTCTTGATCTAAAACTATGCTCCTTGGTAAGCTGTGAAGTCGAATGACTTCTTTGAAAAATAGGTTCGCAATGTGAGTTGCGTCACTCGTTTTCTAACATGGAATGAAATGTGCCATCTTAGAAAATCTATCTACCACTACAAAGATTGAGTCAAACCCTCTTTGTGTTCTTGGAAAACCCAATATGAAGTCCATGCTTACTGCATCCCACGACCTATCAGTTATGGGTAATGGTTGATAAAATCCTGCATTTTGCCTCTTCTCTTTTGAATGCTGACAAATTCTAAATTTTTCCATGAATCTTTTGACATCTACTCGCAATCCTAGCCAAAAATATAACTCATTCAACTTTGCGAATGTCTTGTCATGACCAAAATGTCCGGCCAATCCTCCACTATGTTTCTCCTTTAGCAAATTCTCCCTCATGGAGCATTTTGGAATACATAATTGATTGCCATAACAATCCATCTTCAATCATGTATTCTATCCATCGACTTTTGTCCCTGAGAATTGGATTCCTAGTTGCTTCATATGCCTCCTTAAAATCTAGATCATCTTTGTACATGTCCCTGAGATCATCAAAACCCAATGTTTTGACTCTGAACTCCTACAACAACAAACATTTCTTGCTCAAAGCATCAACAACTTTGTTAGCAGTTCCAGAAATATGCTTAGTTACAAAAGTAAAATTCTGCATGTATTCAACCCATTTAACATGGCTTTGATTCAACTTCTCCTATTGAGTCACAAATTGCAAAGCATGATTGTCACTATATAAAACAAAATCCTTCAGGATTAAGTAATGCCTCCACTTCTTCAATGCCTGAATAATAGCATAGAACTCCTTGTCATACGTGGAGTATTTCACTTTCTCTTCATTCAGCTTCTCGCTGAAGTATGCTATCGACCTGTCTTCTTGGCTCAAGACTGCCCCTATTGCAAATCCACTTGCATCACATTTTACTTGAAATGTATTTGTAAAATTAGGCAACACCAGAATTGGTTGTTCCATGATTTTCTTCTTCAACAAATTGAAGATTTTCTTAGCCTCTTCCATCCAGTGAAAAAACTTGTGTCTCTTCTTCACTGTGTCTATCATCGATGCACTAATTCCACTGAAATTCCTGATGAACTTCCTGTAGAAACTAGCCAATCCATGAAAACTTCGAACTTCAAAGATATTCTTTGGTGATGGCCAATTATTAATTACCTCCACCTTATCTGGATCCATCCTCAATTTATCTGCAGAAATAACAAAACCCAAATAAATGAGCTCTGTCTTCATGAATGAGGATTTCTTAATTTTTATCAGCAACTTCTCTTGTTGTAACCTCTTCATCACTGTAGCCAAATGTTTCAGATACTCTACCTCTGTTTTACTGAAAATCAGTATGTCATCAAGATACACAATGACAAATTTTCCAATGAAATCCTTCAGGACTTCATTCATCAACCTCATGAAAGTACACAACACGTTTGTTAAGACAAATGGAATAACAAGCCATTCATACAACCCTTCATTAGTCTTGAAGGTTGTCTTCCATTCATCACCTTCTCTCATATGAATCTAGTGATATCCACTTTTCAAATCAATTTTCAAAAACAAATTGGCTCCACTTAAGCAATCCATCAAATCATCCATCCTTGGCAATGGAAATATGTACCTGATAGTTATCTTGTTGATTTCTCTCGAGTCAGTACACATCCTCCATCCTCCATCTTTCTTCGGACTGAGCACTGTCGGAACAACACATGGACTCAAGTTTTCTCTGACCAACCCCTTGTCCATTAAATCCTAGACCTGTCTTTTGACCTCTTCATTGTCCTACAACATTAATCTATACGCTGCTTTGTTTGGTAAACTAGCTCCAGGTATGAGATCAATATGATGATTCACACTTCTGATTAGTGGAAACGAATGAGGTAGTTCTTCCACTACTACATCAACAAACTCTTCTAACAGTTTTTGAACCTCTTCTAGTAAATCGTCTACCCTTGTACTGGTTAAAAAAATCTTAGGTTTACTGACCACAATGAATTACAGTTCCTCCTTCTTCTTAACCTCTATAAGAAGTTCCTTCCCACTCATGAGAAGTACAGTGTTACTTCAGGTTTCACCTCTTTGTCCTTGATCAACAACAACATGTGAGTTCTCCCATTCTTCTCTAGGGTGTATGTGTTCTTCCTCCCATAATGAATCACATTCTTGTCATATTTCCATGGTCTACCTAGCAATAGATGACAAACATCCATGGGAATAACACCACAAAGTATTTCATCTTTATACCCTCCTATTTTAAATTCAACTAAACATTGTTTAGTGACATTTACCTGATGTCCTTCTTGTAGCCATGAAACTCTGTATGGTCTTGGATGTTGAATAGTCTCCAGCTCTAGCTTTTCTACCATCTCTGTAGAAACGAGATTATCTATGCTACCACTATCCATGATGACCTTGCATACCCTATCCTTGGTCTTGCAAGCAGTCCAGAAAAGTCTATTCCTTTGGACCGAACTCTCCACTTCCTTCTCTGGTGTCAAAAGAACTTTTCACATCATCAGCAATCTTCCACCTTCAACATCCTCTGCCTCAACATTTCGCCTTTGTGCTTTGGCAATGTGAGTTTCACCACCTTCTTTATTTTTGTCGAGACACTCATAAGACTTGTGTCCATTCTTTCCACATGTGAAGCATTTTACCACTCCACCTCTTCCTCTTCCTCTACCTCTGGTACGAGGAAAAATGTTTTCATTAGCATATTGATCTCCCTGTTTGGTATGCATCCCTCTCTGTGAACTTTCACCTCTCTCAGGGTGAGTTTGAGGTTTCTTCCACTCTTCCTTGGGCTTCTAATTTCTATCCCGGGCAACTGATTTTCCTCTAGCTTGACTTCTGCCTCGACCTCTTTGACTTTATTTTCAGCTCAACTTCTCTTCAGCCTTTAGATCCATCTGATAAGCATCTTCCACCATTCGGATGGTCATCATGCTCATCTCATCTTGAATGTCGTATCTCAGACCATTCATGTACCTGGAAACTTTTTCATCATCACTTTCGCGATGACCTGCCCTGATGTTCAACCTGTAGAATTCTTCAGTGTACTCCTTCACGGTCATCATTTCCTGTCTCAAATTCTACATTCTTCGAAACAGAGTAATTTGGTAATCCCTGGGAATGAATTTTTCCTTCATCTTTGTGATCATCCTATCCCAACTATTGATTTTATGCTTACCCTTGCAACATCTATTAGCTTGTAGCTCATCCCACCACAATGTTGCATGTCCTTTCAATCTTGTGACAGCATGTTTGACCGTTTTGTCTTCCTTGACATCTTCATAGTCAAAATATGTGTCCAGAGCTCTAATCCAATCTAGAAGCTTTTCGACATCCAGATTTCCTTCATATACTGGAATGTCCATTTTTTCCTTAGCACCCATTCTTGCAACAGCCCTAATCAGGCGTTTGTTTGCTGCATCTTCTGCTATGACCTCTTCTCCTTCATGTTCGACCTCATTTTCACATTCAGAATCAATAATATCCCCATCACCGGCTGTGTGCCTCTATGTTGTCTCCATGTCCTCGAGTCTGGCGCGTAGGTCACGCATCTATGTTTCTATGGCTGGATCAGGCATCTGCCTACCCCTTCTTCTTGGAATTTCCCTCTTGTCTCGCGGATCGGGTGTTTGTCTATCTCTTCTTCTCGGTGGCATGGTGAATCTTCCCTTCTCACTTTCCCTGTCTGAAGTATACAAACAAAGCCAAGATTTGATACTAGAACAGACGCAAACCTATCGGCTTTCGAGCCAATATCTGCTTACATGATCATTCTTCTTTTCCATTTGAGCCTGATCGACTCTTTTGGATTCTCTTCTAGAATACCCTCTCTAATCGATCCACAGGTTCTTTCTCACGGTTCAAAATCTCACAAGTTCGCGAGTCATGGCTCCCGACTCTTTCCCTCAAATCTCACGATACCTGAGATCATGAAATGGGGATAGCCCTTTCTTCCCTTAGTGCCCTCCTTGCGTGACCACCAACTAGGCTAAGCGCTAGCACTTTTCACCTCTTGCACCTTTGCGAGTTCAACCGTCGATCCTTGGCACCTTTCTTTCCTAAACCCCTGACAGATGGCTGTGATTTTCTCGCAGTTTCACCACTCACGAAGTTGAAAAACTTCTCTTTCAGACCCCCGATGTCCAAGTCCCCAAGATGGGTGATCTTGTGAAACATGTCCTCCTTCCGACGAACAACTCAAATGCCTTCACTATCTTAGGAATTCACTTTTCACGATTTCACGAGTCTCACTACAAAGGTTTCAACCCTTCACCTCCCGAAACCCCGAGATGCGAAATATGTGAGTGATCTAACGGTCCTGATTTCTTCTGAGCTTATGATTGAGGAAAGTTCATTGTAACGTTCCTACTTCTCTGCAAGATCTGATGGCTCTTGTGACTTCACAAATTCTTCTCAAATAATTTCGACTGTTCGTTTCTTCCTAGACAATTCCTACGGAATGAACACGGTGTTCTTCCACTAAATTTCTCCTTCCTGCAACAATGTCGCTACGCCTCCTTTTCAACACTTCAAGGAACCAACCTTCTGTGTTTTTCTGCGACAACTACGAAGAGCCTATCCCTTCTAAACTTTCTCCAACTCCGAGTCTTAAAGAAGACTTCCGCACACACTCTTTGCGGTGAATCCTTCAATTACTTCAAAGAATTGAAGTCCTTTGACTCTGCACACTCCCTGCAGTGGTAGTCCTTCAACAATTTCTCAGTTTCACAAACTCTAAGACTTTACTCAGCTTGTGCACACCTTGCACGGATCCTGTTCTTAACTTTCACTTCTACGAGAATGAGAACCGTGTTATCTCTCCTGAGCTTGCAGAGACGAAATCTGACCTCCATCAATGCACACCTTGCGGACGATTTCACTGCACTCTTTGCGGGAAAGCTCTTGCTCAGGTAGAGAAACAATTGAAACTCATTCCTCACTCTCCCTTTCTTCATATTTTAGACATTTAAATATGAAATCAAACATTAGAGCATCAAAGAGAATGCATAATAGAGAATAAACAAGCATGAGAATAACATTCAATCATGCATACATAGAAAGTATTTGAATGCCATGATTCTGAATCAAACTTCATGTATTAATCTCAGAACTTTTGTACATGGGTTTTTACACAGCTCTCTGTTTCGACTCTCCTATGCTCTCTTCTCATAATGCTGCTTATTGTTACAATGATACAAGTGAGGGTGTATATCATTTCCCTCTTCACTCCTAAAACTGTCTAATTTAGGAATTCAATTCTACCTACTTACATTCATTAACTTAAATGCCTTCACCTAATATAGACGAGAGCAGAACGCTCAAGGTCTATTTACAAATCAAGAAGTACACCTCACTTTAACTATCTCATTTAAGTCTGGTGTATCCACTTCAAAAACATTCAAACAATTTATCACATGCCAAAATGCATTGGCGTTTCCCATGCTCGCTTGATGTTGGCGATGCTTGACATTGGCGATGCTCCTGCATCAACGTGACTATCATTATTACAACCTGCGTGGGACCCCTTATTGAATGAAAAAATTTAAAAAAAAAAGGGTTAACCCTCCTGAACTTGGTGTTTTGCAGGATGTATCTTCACTAGAGGGAAAGAGAGCATGAGGAGGTTAGTGAGATGGTCGGGGAAGACCCCAATGCTGTGGTTTCCTTAATGCAATGTGGGCTGCTCAAGTTCTTCTTTTGTCCTTTTATGCGGGCACAACTTAGGCTACTGAATGCCTTGGTTGATTATTGCCATCTTGATGTAGAGGCCTTTATGTTAGAGAGGAAGTCATTTGTGCCTACGATAGAGGACATATATGTTTTGGCTGGCCTCTCTAGGAGAGGGGAACCAGTCAACTTCCAGACATTTCCTTCGGGGCCTCATAACATATCAAAATTCATAGGACTTTAATGTGAGGCTCGTATAGACCGATCAAGCTCATAGGTGCCCATAAGAAATATCACTGACTTATCACTGCAGGTGATTGTGTTGCTTATTGGGCGGATGAGTGGTTATGCGGCTCTACATCAGGCATCCCATGCACAGATGAACTATACAGTTTAGTGCTTAAATGCACAAATATTTGACTGGAGCACTACACTGCTAGATTGTATGAAAAGGAAATCGATAGATTGTCAGTCATGGACGTAGAGGAACTTCAGGTTCGGGATGATTCTATGCTCCTTATTTTTTGAAAGAGTTTCGAGCTTCAGTCCTCGAGTGGTGGTATGAGGAGATCATGCCTCTCTTCCTATGGTTTGTAGATGAGAAGTGTTACTGCCATGACAGAGTGGTGGAAGGACCAATGACTCCTTTGATGATGATTTCTTTGCTTGGTTGTTGCGACAGATCCCAGTCATAGATGATTACCCTTATGCTAGGATTGATTTCTCGAGATATCCCGAGATACCAATACCTCCTATTGAGGAGTGAGGAGAGATGGGTAAGTTTACATCATTGTTTTGTTGTTTTTTTTTGTTTTTTTTTCTAAAAGATATGTAATTTTTATGTTGTTTTTTTTAACATATCATTTTTTTTAATACCAGAGTATTTGACAAATAAGTGTCTGTTGTGTGAATATGTGGGACCAGTGTGACCTGTAGACTATGCAAGGAACAAGCATCGTCCTCGGCCAGGGACCACACCTGCTGCCGTAGGGGGACCAACAACAACAGGAGAGCTTCCAGTCAGGGAGGTTGAGAGGGTGTTGAGACAAGTCAAGTGAAACTTTACCTCACTCACCCGCATGGTCCCTATGGCAGCGATTGAGGATCTTTCACCATCTATGCAGCCTCATGTAGTGGGGGCACCATGGACATGGGTATGATTGTTTGAACGTTTGGAAAACATTGTTGATCAATACAAAAGGGCCCACAGGTCCTGACCTTAGTTAGTCTAGATTTTTCATGTGCCGAGAGCACTACTTGTATATATTTTTTGAGGGCATAAGCCCCATGACTCATTACTAGTCATGCTTTTGAGGCACTTGCATCCACCTATGTACTCTGGTGATTATGATATTATATATGGATTTTTATGTCTTTTTGTGTCTTATGGATCATATTTTCCTTTAACAATGTATTTACATGTTTATGTGTATGTCCTTTCATATGTGTGCGAGATGCCAATCTAAAATTTGATTAGCTAGAGTATCTGTAATTTGGTTTAATCT
>JZKD02S1751722.1:4007-15482 GCA_000966675.3 Picea glauca
TCCTTAAACATGAAAGGAATGATAATGAGTTATTTTTTCCTCCAACAATGTATCTATTATTAAACTTATGTGTTTAACAAACGAAATATACTGCACCAATCTACAATGACTCTATCTTTTATGACTATAATTTTGAATCTAATGAATGAATATTATAATTTCTAGAATTTTTTAAGTTGACCAAGCTGAAAACATTGCAGATTTTAAACACATGTTTTCCTCCACCTTGTATCTATCTTAATTTTTACCTAAAAGTAAAATCTAAAAATACCCTTTTGAAAAGAACAACTTAAGGATTATGAATATATATTTTCTAAATTTTTCACTGTGTATTTTTAGATAAACAGATATTTCATTTCATTGAATCATAATGTCTGCTGAAAATATTATGCAATGATTTTTTTTTTAAATTAAATAAAAAAAGATAAAAATAATGAAAATGAAAACAAATTATAGGAATTGAAAGTAGATTCAATTTTTCAAATGCTGATGTCATTTTTGAAACCAAATTCTAAGTATTTGTAGGAGTTCGCAACCTCCAAAGTTTAGGTAAGCTTGGGGGAATTCTCTGGTTTCTGGATACAGTCTCAATTTCTCATTTTTGGCCAAAAAAATCTTTCGGTCGAAACAATATTATTTCGGCCGAAAGACTAAATCCTAACGGAAACCATCAAAACTAAATGGTTTCCAGGGTTTTCGGCCGAAAAAAACTTGTTTCAGCCGAAAGATGGTTGAGCGAATTCCGTCGGTCAGAAAAAATGAAAAGACACATCGTATCGTTTCATTTCACGCCAAATCGTATAAACACGCTTTCGAATGAACATATTTAACACAATTCATCTCTTGTTTGATGGTTTTCTAGAGCACCTAAACAAAGTTTTGAATCATCTTTTTGGTTTTTGTTGAATAAGGTAATTGATGTTTGTTTAAGTTTTTATTGGAATAACAATTTATATGTTAAAAGATAAATGTTGAGCATTTTTTCAAGGTGAAGTCTTTGTTGAACATATCTTTTACGGATAACTATTTACAATTTGATGTTTTTCAAAAAACATAAATAGATTTGTCTCATAATGTCGAAGAAGACGTTGAAATCGAAATTGAAGCAAAAGACGTTGAAACCGAAATTGAAGAAGAAGACGAATCACCTATAGGTATGTACATAAATTTAGATAATACAAGATGAACACTTGTATATATAGTTTAGTGAATTTATGTTCAGGTTTTGTTTTTTAATATAAACTTTAAATTGAAATATGCAGGAGAATCTATCAACAATGATGATGAAATATTAGAAAATGTTGATACTGACAAATTTGGGAAGAAAAAATCTAAGCATTATATAATATATCGAACTAAGAATATGTATAATAATTTTTTCAAAGATGAATCAGTAATAGTACAAGCTCAACTTTTACTCTATCTAATAAAGTTAAGAAATTTAAAAGAAGCTACATCATTATTGAGTATTCAAAAGTTGACAAAAGATACAAAGGTGAAACAAAATGTCTTTGACAATATAACTAGTGTATTAAAATATTTTGTAAAATCTCGAAAAAAAGATGTCAGTGTTGCACGTAGAACGATACAAACAACAGTTGTTTCATCTAGAAATATAAAAGATCGTTTGACACGACACATGGAAAAAAAGATGGGAACGTCAAGAAAAACATTGCACAAACATAGAAAATTTCAATTGCAAATAGATGGAAATGATGAACTGGCTTGTTGGACAATAATTTCTAGACAACCCTACAAATATAGACTTGCAAAAAATGTTAAAGAATTGGCCCATAATTGTTGGTTGGCAGAATCTCGTGTTTCACCACATACAAGAGATGTGTTGCGATGAAGAATAACACAGAAACAATATGAAGAACATCCAAAACATATATTGCTAATGACACAAATAGAATTGTTCAATAAGTTCAAAGAAGAGCACAAAGAAGTTAAAATTTCCATCAATACATTTGTGCAACAAAAACCATGGTTTGTTAGACCCATCATTGTTTGTGACACTTGTTGCTGTCATTATCATGTGGAATTTGAGTTGTATTACGACCCTTTTTTTTTTTATTTTGGTAAAAATTTATGGCCAAGTTCACCTCCTCCTTCCACATTTCATGCTTTTATATCTGAAATTCTATGTGAAAGAGAAAGTGATGATTTAAATGTGTTGGTGGAAAGAAATGTGATCGTTGGGGAAATCTAAGTTTGTTTCACTCAAAGTATCATATTGATATGAATGATCAATCATTTTCTAATATAACAGTCAATTGGAAGAGATATGAATATATCAACAACATGGCTCCACATTTTTCAAATGTTATTTCCAAAAGGATTTATTTGAGAGTAGATAAAATTTGTGTGATAGATTTTTTGAAGAAGCTTGAGGAAGAAATTTATAAATACACCAAGCATTCACATAGAGCTCGATGGCAAGATCTACAATTCAAACAATCTCGTGAAGTGTTTCCACCAGGGACAATTTTGTCTGTAGTTGATTTTGCAAAGAATTACACATTCGCTGCACAAAAAGAAATACAGAGTGAATATTATCATTCTGATCAAGTCACGATATTTGTCCACGTTCTATATAGACATGCTCAACGGAGTGTTGATAACATAGAAAGCACCAACGACAATCGACATGTTATTAAAGAACATCACTTTTATATAAGTGATGATCGAGCACACGACACACATTATGTACAACATTGTTTTGATAAATTTTACGATTCATCTCAAGAACGTGAAATCAAATTCGATTAAAATTGGATATTGATGCAGGAGCATCGACAACTCATCAAGCGAGCCAGCGTGTGGAGTAGAAAAGACAGCTGGACAGCGCCAGCACAAATTTTGAAATGCTTTGGAAGTTGTAGCGCCGCTCTTTCATGAAGCCATTCATAAAGAAGCGCACTTGTAATGTATTGTAGATAGGAAGGCATTTATTAGTTTTAATGCTGTTAGATAGGATTTTATTGTAGATTTGATAGTTCCAGATTTCGAGAGGGAAAACGGAATATAGGCACCCTCCTTTGTAGTATTGTAGGATTATCATTCATTCAAGAGCAAGAAGAAGAGCAGACCAGAGAATTTGTGGAGAACACCCCTGTACAGATTGAGTTAATAGAAGAGAACTTTTGATTCAATATCATGGTGGTTGTTGTTTCTCTGGGTATGTTACTTATGTGCTGGTGAATGTTTGTTTTCTTTGTATGCATTTATTTTCGAATATGTTGTGTATGAGATTTCAGGATTTTAACTGAAGTCTGAGAGACGAGGATGAGTTTCAATTGTTTCTCTGTCTGAGTCAAGAGGTTCCTGCATAGAGTGCAGTGGAATTCATCCACATCGAGTGTGTTGATGAGGCCAGACAGTTGAACTCTTATTCTCATCTGCCCAGAAGTTAAATTGGGTTGGTAGAGTCGTGCAGAGGAAGTACCGACCGAATCTGAAGTATCATGGGTTGATCTAAGCAAAGGAAGGCATAGACTGTTGTTGCCGAAAGTGCACAAAATTTGGATGAATTCAACACCTTGAGGACTGTTGGAGGTCCAGTGCATGAAGTGTGTGAAAAATCGCTGAAAGGAGCAGAGGAATTAAGCTCAGGAGGGATAGTTCTTTCTCGTTACTGAGGGAACAGACCCTTGAGAAGGCTCGGCAGGGACAGATCTTTAGATCAGGAGAAACCTCTACGATGGAGATTTGACGACCAAGATCAACAGAGGAAAATCGTGAAATCTCGCGAACCATCAGATCTAGGAGAAGCAGTGAGGGAATTAACCCTTGAGTGCAGGAAGGACCCAAGGTCCATCGCATATCGACATATCGGAGGTTGCAAGGGAAAGTGTTTCATACTTGTCGAAATCACGATGGGCGATTTCCCGATATAACCGGAGCCGTTGATCACCCGGGGACACGTGGTACAGGATCCTGAAGAGTCGGGGTTCGATGTTCGGGGTTTTCGACAGCAAGGATACTTGCATTGTGGATTCGCGATCCATGAAATCCTGATGGGGACGTGGCAGTGTGGGACCACGAGGCCTAGTGGAGAACAAGTGGCATTATATCGACAATTGGCACCTAGGGATTTAGAGGTTGGAACTCCAAATCTGTTGACATTGCGAGTAGCGATATCCCAATAGGGAAATCCCCGGCGAGTGGAAAGCATTGACCGCTGACCCATTGGGGTTCGGGGGTTGGAGTTGTACGAGAACGTGCACACAGGGTCCGCGATATCGCGAAACCCGATTTTTCGAGACAATTGTGGGAGATCAACAGAGTATCCTGTGGGTGACAAAGAATTCCAATAAGGGAGTTGAAGAGCAAGCTTAGCTCTTCGGGCTAGTAGAGTAGAAGGTCCTGGTGGAAGCGGGATGTGTAGGCGGCGCGTGCTGCAACAAGTGGTATCAGAGAAAGGTTGAAGAGTTCTCTTTGTTCAGGTAGCAGAGAGAAGAGGATACACCATGCCGCTGAGAAGAGAAAGGCAGTCACCTGATCGTGAAGACAGGGACGTGCAAAGGAGAGGTAGGTCGACAGGGAATCCGGAAATAGAATGCCAGATGCGATATCTACGAGCAAGGCTTGAGGAGATGGAGACTGCATAGAGATGCGGAGCTAGTGTAGGAGAGTTCAGTGATTCTGAGGTGGAAGAGAAAGCTGGACATGATGCAGAAGAGGTCTCAGCAGAGGATGCTTTGACTGAGCGGTTGATCAAGGCCATCGCTAGGATGAGCTCAAAGACCAAGATGGATATTCCAGTTTATGAGGGGAGTCTAAATGCAGAAGAGTTGCTGGATTGGATCCGAGCACTCGATACCTACTTCGATTATGAGGATATCGAAGAGGACAAGAAGGTGAGGCATGCTGTTATGAAGTTGAAAGGACACACAGCCTTATGGTGGGATGAATTGCAGGTTGATAGGCGTTGCAAAGGCAAACAAAAAATCAAAAGCTGGGATAGGATGATTGCTAAGATGAAAGCAAAATTCATCCCCAGAGATTACCAGATCACTCTGTTCAGGCGAATGCAGAACCTGAGACAGAAGTTGATGACGGTGAAGGAGTACACCGAGGAGTTCTACAGACTCAACATCAGAGCAGGTCATCGGGAGAGTGATGACGAGAAGGTGGTGAGATATCTGAATGGTCTAAGGTATGACATTTAGGATGAGTTAAGCATGCTGACCATTAGGACGATGGAAGATGCTTACCAATTGGCTCTAAAATTCGAGGAGAAGCTGAGCCGCAAGCAGGGACAAAGAGGGCAAGGCAAAAGTCAGCCCAGAGGCAAAGAGGTTGCCCAAGAAAGAACACAGAATCCCAAGGAGGAATGGAAGAAGCCTCAGGGTAATCTAGAGAGAGGTGGATCCTCACAGCGAGGATAGTAATATGTTGAGCCGAGGGGGCAGCATAAAGAGCAGGGTAGCGGATATGCGGACGCCAACGCTTTTCCTCGTACCAGGGGTAGAGGAAGAGGCCAAGGGGGAATCATCACATGTTTTACATGTGGGAAGGATGGACATAAAGCTGTTGATTGTCCAGACAGGAAAATGGAGAGAGGAGAAGCTCACATCACTGAGGCATGGAGGCGTGATGTTGAGGACGAAGACAACGGAAGTGGGAAGTCACTGACAGTGCACAAAGTTCTCTTGAAACCTAAGAAAAAGGTGGAGGACACATCTCAGAGAACCAGACTGTTCAGGACCACATGCAAGACCAAGGGCTAGAAATGCAAGGTCATAGTGGACAGCGGGAGCACAGACAATCTCGTTTCAACAAAGATGGTGGAGAAGTTAGAGCTGGAAACAACTAAGCACCCGAGTCCATATAAAGTCTCATGGCTGCAGAAAGGACACCGGGTAAGTGTTACGAAACAATGCTTAGTTAAATTTAAGATAGGAAATTACCATTAAGAGATTTTGTGTGATGTTATTCCCATGGATGTATGTCATATATTGCTGGGTAGACCATGGCAATATGACAGAAATGTTGTTCATGATGGGAGGATGAACACATACACCTTGGAGAAGGATGGGAAAACACATAGATTACTTCCAATAAAAAATAAGGAAGTAAAGCCGGAAGTGAACAACACGATACTTCTCATGAGTGGGAAGGAGCTTCTCATAGAGATGGAGAAGAATGAAGATCCACAATTCTTTGTGGTCAGGAAACCAAGAATTGTCCTGACTAGCACAAGAGTGGATGACTTACCAGAAAAAATTCAGGAACTGCTGGGAGAGTTCCCTGATATCATCGTGGATGAACTACCTCATTCGTTGCCACCGATGAGGAGTGTGAGTCACCATATTGACCTCATTCCCGGAGCAAGTTTTTTGAACAAGGCAACGTACAGGTTGACACCTTAGGAGAACGAGGAAGTCAAAAGGAAATTGCAGGATTTGCTGGATAAAGGACTGGTGAGGGAAAGTCTTAGTCCATGTGTTGTTCCGACAGTACTAAGTACGAAGAAGGATGGAGGCTGGAGAATGTGTACAGACTCCAGGGCGATAAACAAAATCACCATCAGGTACAGATTTCCACTACCAAGAATGGATGACTTGATGGATTGCCTGAGTGGGGAAAATT
The DNA here is from genome assembly GCA_000966675.3 of Picea glauca. NCBI lineage: Eukaryota > Viridiplantae > Streptophyta > Pinopsida > Pinales > Pinaceae > Picea > Picea glauca. The sequence goes on from JZKD02S1751722.1 coordinate 10,605, forward strand.
ACTTTTCAAAAATTGATCTCAAGAGCGGATATCACCAGATCCGGATGAGAGAGGGTGATGAATGGAAGACAACATTCAAGACAAATGAGGGTTTGTATGAATGGCTGGTCATGCTGTTTGGTTTGACAAACGCGCCGAGCACATTTATGAGGCTGATGAATGAAGTCCTGAGGGAATTCATTGGCAAATTTGTGGTTGTGTATTTGGACGACATACTGGTTTTCAGCAAGACCAAGGCTGAGCACTTGAAGCATTTGGCCATTGTGATGAGAAGACTTCAGCAGGAGAAGCTGTTGGTCAACATGAAGAAATGTTCCTTCATGAAGACAGAGCTCATTTATTTGGGTTTTGTCATTTCGGCGAATGAGTTGAAAATGGATCCTGAAAAGGTGGAAGTGATCAGGAATTGGCCATCGCCAAGGAATGTCTTTGAGGTAAGGAGTTTCCATGGTTTGACTAGTTTCTATAGAAAATTCATTCGGAATTTTAGTGGAATTAGCGCCGCGATGATGAACACAGTAAAGAAGCGGCATAAATTTTTTCATTGGACAGCCGAGGCTAAGAAGATCTTCAATCTGTTGAAGCGGAAGATTACAGAGCAACCAATTCTGGTGTTGCCTGACTTTCAGAAAACATTTCAAGTGAAGTGTGATGCGAGCGGATATGCCGTTGGAGGGGTCCTGAGTCAAGATGACAGACCTGTTGCATATTTCAGCGAGAAGCTGGATGATGCAAAGCTGAAATACTCCACATATGATAAAGAGTTTTATGCCATTATACATGCATTGAAAAAGTGGAGGCATTACTTGATACCCAAAGAATTCGTTCTGTACATCGATAATCATGCATTGCAGTTCGTGAGTCAATAGGAGAAGTTGAACCAGAAGCATGCAAAATGGGTAGAGTACATGCAAAATTTCACATTTTTCATTAAACACATTTCGGGAACTGCTAACAAAGTGGCTGATGCTTTGAGCAGGAAATGCTTGGTGCTGCAGGAATTCAGAGTCAAAACATTGGGTTTTGAAAACTTGAAGGATATGTATGCAGGTGATGCAGACTTTGGAGAAGCATACGAAGCAGCTGAGAATCCAGTTCTCAGGGATCGGAGCCCGTGGATAGACTACCTGATCCAGGATGGATTGTTGTTCAAAGGCAATCAACTGTGCATTCCAGATTGCTCCATGAGGGAGAATTTAGTGAAGGAAAATCACAGCGGAGGTTTAGCAGGTCATTTTGGACATGAAAAAACATTCGCCAAGCTGAGCGAATCATATTTTTGGCTGGGCATGTGTGCAGATGTAAAAAGGTTTGTTGACAGATGCAGGATATGTCAACATTCAAAGGGCTGAAAAAAGAACACAGGTTTTTACTAGCCATTGCCCATACTTGAAAGACCATGGGAGGCAATTAATATGGATTTTGTTCTGGGTTTGCCGAGATCGCAGAGAGGTGTTGATTCCATCTTTGTGGTGGTAGACAAGTTTTATAAAATGGCACATTTCATACCGTGTCAGAAGACTAGCGATGCGACCCACATCGCAAACTTGTTTTTCAAAGAAATCGTCCGATTGCATGGATTGCCGAGAAGCATAGTCTCGGACAGGGATACCAAATTCATAGTTCATTTCTGGAGGATGCTATGGAAGAAGCTGGGAACTAATTTGGCATTTAGTTCAGCTTATCATCTGCAAATAGACGGACAAATAGAGGTGGTCAATAGAAGTCTGGGGAATTTATTAAGAAGCTTGGTGACCGAGCACCATAGCAGTTGGGACCAGATATTACCACAGGCATAATTTGCTTACAATGACTCTGTGAACAGGAGTACAAGAAGAATCCCATTCCATATTTTGTATGGGACACAGCCAAGGGGAGTTTCTGAGCTCAGGGAGTCCAGACAGGCTGAAACTAGCAGCATTTATGCTGAAGAATTCACTGAAGCGATGCAGGAACTTCACGCGAAGGTGAAGCAGTGACTTCAGAAATCAAATCAAGAGTATAAGCGCAGAGCCGATCAGAGGAAGAGACAACTTCAGTTTGAAGTTGGGGACATGGTTCTGGCACACTTAAGGAAGGAACGGTTCCCAAGGGGAACATACAACAAGCTCAAGATGAAGAAAATCGGGCCATGCAGAATCCTGAGGAAGTTTGGAGAGAATGCGTACGAGCTTGAATTGTCGGATGGCATCGGGATATCTCTGATTTTTAATATTTCGGATTTATACCCCTACAAGGCTAGAGAAACAGAAACTGGAATCGAGGAACCAATGATCCAGTGGCAGAAGCAGTTACCAATAGCTAAAAAGCCACAGATGGAGTGCATACTAGATAAACGAGTGGGTAGGAAGACCAGGCAGAAGCAGTATTTCGAATACCTGGTGAAATGGAAGAACCACCCAGTGGAGGATGCCAGCTGGGAGACAGAAGCAGTTATACAGAAGCATGGAAATACTGTGCAGGAGCTCATGGACAGGAGCCCATGAATATTTTCGAGCCGAGGAGTATGATGCAGGAGCATCGACAACTCATCAAGCGAGCTAGCGTGTGGAGTAGAAAAGACAGCTGGACAGCGCCAACACAAATTTTGAAATGCTTTGGAAGTTGTAGCGCCGCTCTTTCATGAAGCCATTCATAAAGAAGCGCACTTGTAATGTATTGTAGATAGGAAGGCTATTATTAGTTTTAATGTTGTTAGATAGGATTTTATTGTAGATTTGATAGTTCCAGATTTCGAGAGGGAAAACGGAATATAGGCACCCTCCTTTGTAGTATTGTAGGATTATCATTCATTCAAGAGCAAGAAGAAGAGAAGACCAAAGAATTTGTGGAGAACACCCCTGTACAGATTGAGTTAATAGAAGATAACTTTTGATTCAATATCATGGTGGTTGTTGTTTCTCTGGGTATGTTGCTTATGTGCTGGTGAATGTTTGTTTTCTTTGTATGCATTTATTTTCGAATATGCTGTGTATGAGATTTTAGGATTTTAACTGAAGTCTGAGAGACGAGGATGAGTTTCAATTGTTTCTCTTTCTGAGCCGAGAGATTCCTGCATAGAGTGCAGTGGAATTCATCCGCATCGAGTGCGTTGATGAGGCCAGACAGTTGAACTCTTATTCTCATCTGCCCAAAAGTTAAATTGGGTTGGTAGAGTCGTGCAGAGGAAGTACCGACCGAATCTGAAGTCTCAGAGGTTGATTTGAGCAAAGGAAGGCATAGACTGCTGTTGCCGAAAGTGCACAAAGTTTGGATGACTTCAACACCTTGAGGACTGTTGGAGGTGCAGCGCATGAAGTGTGTAAAAAATAGCTGAAAGGAGCAGAGGAATTAAGCTCAGGAGGGATAGTTCTTTCTCATTACTGAGGGAACAGACCCTTGAGAAGGCTCGGCAGGGACGGAGCTTTAGAGCAGGAGAAACCTCTACGGCGGAGATTTGATGGCCAAGATCAGCAGAGGAAAATCGCGAAATGCCGCGAACCGTCAGATCTGGGAGAAGCAGTGAGTGAATTAACCCTTGAGTGCAGGAAGGACCCAAGGTCCATCGGATACCGGCATATCGGAGGTTGCGAGGGAAAGTGTTTCATACTTGTCGAAATCACGATGGGTGATTTCCCGATATAACCGGAGCCGTTGATCACCCGGGGACATGTGGTACAGGATCCCGAAGAGTCGGGGTTCGGCATTCGGGGTTTTCGACAGCAAGGATACTTGCATCGTGGATTTGCGATCCGCGAAATCCCGATGGGGACGTGGCAGTGTGGGACCACGAGGTCTAGTGGAGAACAAGTGGCATTATATCGGCAATTGGCATCTGGGGATTCGGAGGTTGGAACTCCAAATCTGTTGACATCGCGAGTAGCGATATCCCGATAGGGAAATCCCCGGCAAGTGGAAAGCATTGACCATTGACCCATCGGGGTTCGAGGGTTGGAGTTGTACGAGAACGTGCACACAGGGTCCGTGATATCGCGAAACCTGATTTCTCGAGACAATTGCGGGAGATCAACAGAGTATCCTGTGGGTGACAAAGAATTCCGATAAGGGAGTTGAAGAGCAAGCTTAGCTCTTTGGGCCAGTAGAGTAGAAGGTCCTGGTGGAAGCGGGACGCGCAGGCGGCGCGTGCTGCACCAGATATGGTTAGATGGGTGTGTGAGTCAATTCAAATCTTCATGATCATTCTATTGGTTATGTCATCTTCATAAAAAATCAAACATTACACATTGTTGGAATTTTTTTGAGACTGGTCATGGAAAATGAGAGCACGATGGTGTAGGGGCATGTGTAAAACGAGCACTTCAAAGGTATTAGATGAACCCTCATGCCGATCGATTTGAATCCACTGAACAAGTTGTTGAATGGTGCAAAATGGTGCTAAGCCATGAATATAATCTGTCAAGGGATGTGCGCAGCTGTGTCTATATATACATGTTACACATGTACACATGATATTTTTATTTGAACGTGTTCAAATTTATATTCAATCTTCAATTATTTTCTTGAGAGATTTCAAGTTAACAAGTTCTTGTCTTGTGCAGGTTATTTTGGTATGTTGGAATCCAATATATAAATAGATCAATCTCATATGATGCCAGTACAATACATGGGACATGAAAAATACATTCAGTTAAAACAAAACGTTATCAAAATGTGTTTGCATTTGATAGAAGAAATGAGTCTTGTTTTTGTTCAGTTTGCATAGAGGACACAAAATCCATAGATATTTGTGAAAACAAAAATGCAGAATATGTTAAAGCTTGGAGACATACCGAACTTAATATAAAAGGGAAAATTCCACTTGCAAGCTCAGAGGAGATGGAATCAAATGAAACTATAGTGTTAGTTGATGGCGATAGAGTTTCTGATCTTGTTAGAGAA
>JZKD02S1751722.1:49793-60397 GCA_000966675.3 Picea glauca
CGATACATACAGAATGAAAATGCAAATTCGTTTTCAGCATTATCGGTTTCGATGCCAGGGGTTTTAAACGATATTGCCAGATCGTATATATACATATACTACAACAATTCATAAATAAATGAATATGATTTCACAGGCATGAGAATGTTGCCAGAATGGACAGGAACTTTTATTGATGAATTTGCTTTCTCTCCTCTGCAACTATTCCGTCCCCCTCCTCTCTACATTCTGTTTTCTTTTATTTCTAATAACMTTTAACAAACCACRCCTGTTTTTAGGCATTYTCCTATTTTTAGAAAAACTAATMCCTAGTTTTATTCAACACTTAGAACAGGTGGCTCAGTCTCCTCGCAGGGAGCTGTTTGATAGCTATCTATTCCAGATCTATCTCTAATTTTGCCAACAAAGCTATCTACCTAGATTAATGAAATGTAGATTTGTTTAACCTATTGTTCACTTAAACTCAAAATGATGTTTAGATCACAACATGTGCCCACTCCACCATGAAGTCGAACTAATGCTCCTGCATCATCTCTCTTCATACCTGGCCAACAGTAATGGCTCTTGACTGTTGCCACAATTTTATGATATCCAGTGTGCCCTGCACAAGGAACATTATGCATCTCATGCAAAATCATACGTTTCAAGTCCTAGACATTTGGTACAAAAATTATGTTCTTGTACAACAGTATTCCATCTATTCCCAAATTATAAATATCCATCTTCCATGGCATCTTACCTTGCTGTAGCTTTGTTACCAATTCTCTGTATTGCAGGTCTATATTTGCAGCCTCCAGAAATTTTCTTTTAATATCACTCTGATACATGCTAATGGTTGTATCATGTAGTTCATGCACCCTCCTGCTGAGTGCATCATCCACTTTATTCTCCTTCCCCTTGATATTCTTTATATCAAAGTTATATTCTCTTATAAATTCTAACCATCTGCTTTGCCTAACATTTAGATTTGGCTGATCAAATAAATATTTCAGACCATTGTAGTCTGTTCTTAGTTCGAACCTTTTCCCCATGAAGTAGTGTCTTCATTTCCTCAAGGCATTCACTATGGATGCCAACTCCAAATCATGAGTTGCATAGTTTCTTTCATTCTCCTTCAACTTCCTTGATTCATAACATATAACAAACCCATTTTGAGTGAGGACAAGTGTTGGAAACTCTTTTCACAATCCAGTGTCCATTGAAACTTCACACCCTTCCTTTGCAAGGAAGTGATTGGGTGTGCAATATTTGATAATCTTTCAGTGAATCTCCCGTAATAACTTGCAAGACCCATGAATGATCTCACATCTGTCACATTCTTTGGTGCTGACCATTCTCTAATGGCTTCTATCTTTTCAGTATCCACTGTTATTCCATCCTTTGAAATGATATGTCCCAAGTAGTGAATTTGCTTATGATAAAATGAGCACTTGCTCAATTTGGCATACAACTAATGCTCCCTTAATACTTGCAACACCATCCTCAAATGATGTTCATGCTCTTCCTCTGACTTAGAATATATAAGGATGTCATCCAAAAAGACAATGACAAACTTGTCTAAATATTCTCGGAAAACACCATTCATTAAGCACATGAAAACAACTGGTGCATTTGACAACCCAAATGGCACCACTGTGAACTCATAATGACCATACCTTGTCTTGAAGGAGGTCTTGTTGATATTTTCCTCTTTAATCCTTACCTGATGGTATCCTAACCTAAGATCTATCTTTGAAAATATATTTTCATCCTTTAGTTGATCAAAGAGATCATCAATCCTTGGCATAGGATACTTGTTCTTTACAGTCACTTTATTCAACTGTCTAAAATCAATGCACAATCTTAATGTTCCATATTTATTTTTCACAAACAAGAATGGGGCACCCCAAGGTGACACACTTGGGTGTATATACCCCTTCTTCAGAAGTTCTTCAAGATGCATTCACAACTCCTTAAATTCCAGTGTACTCATTCTGTAAGGATTCTTTGAAACTAGAGCTTCTCCAGGCATTATATTTATAGAGAAATCAATGTCTCTCTTTGGGGGTAGTCCTGGTACCTCCTTGAATACATCTTCAAATTATTTCATGACTACATAATATTCCAAATTTGTCACCTTATCTTTAGGTGTCTCTTCCATATGTGTTGCAAATAATTGACACCCTTTTCTGTAACATTTCTTCAGCTGCAATGCTGAAATTTCTCTAATGGTTACTACCCTGGGAATCCCCTGCACCTTCCTTTGGTTCCCTTCCTCATCCAGGAAAGTAAATGCTTTGTTATGATAGTGTAATAGAGAATGATGTTGGTCCAACCAATCCATCCCAATTAGATAGTCATAGGAACCTAAAGGCAAGACGTTCAAATCTGCCTTGGTGTTCAGTCCATTCATGTCCATGAGGCATGACTTAACCATCTCAATAACTTTTCTTTTGGCTCCTATAGCTAGCTGCACCAAACAAGATTTTCCATGCTTTCTTCTTGGTAATTGAAAACTTTCCACCATCTTAGGATCTATATAACTATGACTAGATCCTAAATCAATTAAAATAGCAATGGTTTGGTTGTTAATCATACCTTCCACTTCAATCATATGTGACTGATACTCTGCTTACTTGTTGTCCAGGGATGCATAGATCCTTGGCATATTTCTACCCATGTCCTCCATTGTTTCATCTTGCTATACATTATGAACAGTCCTTCCTTTTTCACCTCTGTGAGGACAATCTCTGAACCTATGATCTCCTTTACAACCCCAACATTGAATAGGTGGATGCCTTGGCCTTTGACTCCCTGTGTCAATTTCTCTGGGTTCTCTAGGAATTTTTTTTCCCTATGGATTATTTTTGAAGAAGGGTGGCTTAGATCCCTTCTTCCTTTGATCCATCTTTAATTTCTTTTTGTCTTCCCAAGTCTTTTGGAAAGTTGGCCTTGCTTTTTTCTGATCATATAGGCATTTAGCTTGTTGTATGGTCTCTTCCAATGTCTTGGGATCATCATACTGTATTTTGTCACTGATGAATGATGAAAATCCACTCAAATACCTTTGAATTTTGACTGTCTCATCCTTTATGAAGGAGACATATTTCAGTAGTTCTAGAAACCTTCTCTCATATTCATCTATGGTTATACTTCCAAGATTGAGTTCAAAGAACTCTTTCATTTTCTTGTCATAATATCTCTTAGTCAAGTATTTCTTCTCAAAATACTTCTTGAATTCTCTCCAAGTAACACTTTTCTCTTTAATGTGTTGCACCTGCACAAGCTGATCCCACCACATGGATGCATTTCCCTTGAGTTGATAGATGGCAATTCTGCCCTCTGCATGAGAAGAATAATTATGCAATTTAAAATACTTTCTCATGCCCAACAACCATGTTTCTGCATCTTCATCCTTCTTATGCTCACCATCAAATGTAGGAGGTTTGATTTTGTTCATTTCTCCTCATAGATCATCCACCCCAGACCTCTTATGCCTTTTGACAGGGTATGGACTTAAGCTGCTACCTGCTCTCTTATTTGAATGCCTCGAGGAGTTGTGGTGATGTATGATAACTCTTCTTTCTCTTCTTTTCTCATCCAAAGGCTTGTGACTTCCAGATTTGTTTGAGCCACTCTCCTTATCCAATTTATTTTCCATTCTGTTCAAGCCCTGCAATAACTTCATGTTGAAATCATCCTACTTCTCCTTGGCTTTCATAAGCCTTTCATTATCAACTTTATGGCTTTGGACATCCTTCTGCAAATTTTTAATGGTCTCTACCATATTCATGTTTTCATTCCTTTCATATCCATGTCCATTAGAGTTTGTTACTTTAATTCCCAAATGGACATCCATCCCTCTGCTCTCATCTTGCTGACTATAATTCCCCTGTGCCTCTTCCATTCCTATGGAATCTACATTGATCTGATTTGATCTTAATTCTGCAAAATGTGTATCCATCAAAACTTATCAGGCTAACTAGTTCAACAATTCATTAAAAAAATGAACCATTTTGGTTCAATATATACATTAGAATTGTTTCTTCTGATTTCCTGATGTTATCACCATGAATTTTTTTAAAATAGATGCTTGGTGCCTCCTGAGATACATCAGGGTGGAAGGCAGGCTACCGAATCCACTTTCGCCAAAGTCTTGATGTAAAGTTTTTCAATATTTCAAACCACCACTCGTGGGATGGGCGATGGCTAGTCAAATCACCCTGTTTCACTTGTTCAGTACTTCACAGTCATATGATGTCAGGTGAACGCTGCCATGTAACGAACTCAAACACTAATCATTTGAAATGGGTTATCCGTGCATGGAAAACCAACGTATTTGTACGTAAGTTTGTCTGTGATTCATGATTGGAACTCTATATCTACCAATTCTCAAGTATGGAGGCATCATCTTATCCATAAATGGAGTAATATCCAAATTTGTTCGACCTTTTGATCTCATAAAATCATTTCGGTGTCCACAAAATTGAGGTACATGGACAAAGTTATATCCAGTGAGACTGGTTATTCAGGCAACATGGTAGATTTTCCTATGAGTAAGAAGGAAAGGGTAATTGCGCATATAATAGCGACTAAATTTCACACAAAACCTACCACAGACTCGAAATTAGAAGTCAAGTTAAATCCCATTATGAAGGATCTAGTCATCAACAGGTGAGCTGTTAACAAGAAATAGGGCAAGCGACAGAAGAAAGAAACCATAGTTGAAACGACTGAAGGTGTTGCAGAGGATCAACCAGTCTGGTTAGATACTTTAAAGGAGGAAATCGCTAAGTTGAAATGAGTACTTGAATAAAATTAAGTACATTTCAACAATTTTTGAACAGAAGGTAGCAGAGGTAAGGGACTCCAGAGATGATAGACATGTTCTTAAACGGTTCCTTGAAAATAGGATAGCTGTTATTTTAAATCATTTTCTTTTTGTAACTTATCTTAAAGTGTGGGATTCCATGAAGCATGCGCTATTTTGATTACTGTATTTTTCTCATCAGTAATGTACCACTTGTTTTCTTATATTTCACTTTCATCTGTCTAAATTCGGAGGAATATAAAACCCAGAATTCATCTCTGAGATGATCTCGGCTTAGCAATTTAGACTATATTTATTTCTTCTCAAACCAACTCTGAATTCATTTTCAATAATTCTCTGATGCAGTTGTGTGTTTCATTTTCCTCTAATACCATGAAAATTTTCTATTAAACTTAGATTCATTGCCTTCCAAACGAATTCACGCACACAAAATTCAACCTGTACACCCATATTTATCATGCACAACAACCTCACAAGGTAAATCGTGCTTCCGTGCACCTGTATCCACTATGAATTTCTTCTTCGTCATGCCAATAACTTGTGCGCATTACTTTTGCATTGTGCGCCAACATCCACTGCACACAGCTTTGGTTCTTGTACTGATACCTGTTGTGCATATTTTTTGTATAGCGCATTGATTTTCCACATGCATTTCACTCTATGCATTGCACCATGCCAAAGTTCAATATACCCCCATTGTTCACAATGATATGCGTGCACCATTGACTACACTGTCATGAGACAACTTATACTCATACTATGCGTGCACCAACCAAACTCCTCTATGTTTTGCAATACTTCACACACCACATGCACCATTACTATGTGTATGCACATCGTGCAATGCTAAATTTAGCACGTGTATCCACACACAATATTCTTCCGTACGGTGCCACAATTTACCGCGCGCACTTGCACGCCAACATTTTCCGTGCAGTGCCAAAATTTACCGCGCGCACCTGCACGCCAAAATTTTCCGTGCGGTGCCAAAATTTACCATGGACACTCTGTGAATTGAAAATTTGGCCACTTTGAAATAAATCCTCTAATACCATATTGTAATTTCGCCTCAACTCGACTCGTTTGGCCCATTCAGGCTCAGTGTTGAAAACTGAAGCTTTGATACCATATTGTAAAGTCCTCGACCACCCATGGCCGAGCCACGCTACACGAGGGAACACTTTCATTCTGTCACTGTGGAACATACTGTAACATTCCCAATATTCAACTAAGCTATGCCACATAAAATTTTACTTTAAAGGACTGCATGCAATTAAAACATACACACACAACACTCTTGTGAAAGATTTACATATAAAATGTAAACAAACAATTACATTCTATAAATATACGATTTCATACTGAAATAAAAATAAACACAGACTTGCAGCATATACAGGAAAAACCCATAAAATAAGCACGTAAACAATAATGCAGCATGTAAATTAATCACACAATTGGTACTTATGTTGGTAAGAATGTCACCAACTACATGCATAACGTCCACGAACCTCCCAGCCTTCGACTACATTGTTCATCACTCTCAACAGTGAGTCACCCCCGAGCTGGGACTAAACTCCACCTAAGTAAGGGATTCCTAACCAGGCTAAAGTCTCATAGACAATAGGAAAGACTCCATCTCAGGTTCTCACTCAACTAACAGCCTACAACCTCTCATTCCCCACATGCCTGTCCCACCTAAGGAAGCGTGCCCCTTCTCTGCTCAATAGTCCTTCGGCTGCCCCACTTCCCTTCCAGGGCTTCAGCAACAGGCCAAACAAGAATTCTTAGAGAACTATAGCTGCAGTTTAGCACCTTCAAGAAATCAATCCCCAGCACCAGCAATTCTCCCACTCAGAGAATTTCTCACAGGCCTGACAACCCGCTTCTTCAATATCCCACGGGCCTGACAACCCGATTCTTCAATCTCGCTCCCAAGATAACTAGCTACACAATAGATATGGCTATGAATACAGTTCTGGTACAGTGAAAATGAATGTCCAGAGGATAAATGACTCTGTGAGTGAAATGGTCATGGAATCATGGCTGAATGATTGAAGGAATCATGCGAGAGATGATGGTAAGAATGATGGGAAAACTATGAAAATGAACTAAGTCCCAATGCTATGTATGCATGTCCCCAACTTGACACTTGTCNAGAATAATTATGCAATTGAAAATACTTTCTCATGCCCAACAACCATGTTTCTGCATCTTCATCCTTCTTATGCTCACCATCAAATGTATGAGGTTTGATTTTGTTCATTTCTCCTCATAGCTCATCCACCCTAGACCTCTTATGCCTTTTGACAGGGGATGGACTTAAGCTGCTACCTGCTCTCTTATTTGAATGCCTCGGGGAGTTGTGGTGATGTATGATAACACTTCTTTCTCTTCTTTTCTCACCCAAAGGCTTGTGACTTCCAGATTTGCTTGAGCCACTCTCCTTATCCAATTTCTTTTCCATTCTGTTCAAGCCCTGCAATAACTTTATGTTGAAATCATCCTACTTCTCCTTGTCTTTCATAAGCCTTTCATTATCAACTTTATGGCTTTGGACATCCTTCTGCAAATTTTTAATGGTCTCTACCATATTCATGTTTTCATTCCTTTCATCTCCATGTCCATTAGAGTTTGTTCCTTTAATGCCCAAATGGACATCCATCCCTCTGCTCTCAACTTGCTGACTGTAATTCCCCTGTGCCTCTTCCATTCCTATGGAATCTACACTGATCTGATTTGATCTTAATTCTGCAAAATGTGCATCCATCAAAACTTATCAGGCTAACTAGTTCAACAATTCATGAAAAATATGAACCATTTTGGTTCAATATATACATTAGAATTATTTCTTCTGATTTCCTGATGTTATCACCATGAAAATTTTCAAAATAGATGCTTGGTGCCTCCTGAGATACATCAGGGTGGAAGGCAGGCTACCGAATCCACTTTCGCCAAAGTCGCGATGTCAAGTTTTTCAATATCTCAAACCACCACTCGTGGGACGGGCGACAGCTAGTCAAATCACCATGTTTCACTCATTCAGTACTTCACAGTCATATGATGTCAGGTGAACGCCGCCATGTAACAAACTCAAACACTAATCATTTGAAATGGGTTATCCGTGCATGGAAAACCAACGTATTTGTACTTAAGTTTGTCTGTGATTCATGATTGAAACTTTATATCTACCAATTCTCAAGTATGGAGGCATCATCTTATCCATAAATGGAGTAATATCCAAATTTGTTTGACCTTTTGATCTCATAAAATCATTTCGGTGTCCACAAAATTGAGGTACATGGACAAAGTTATATCTAGTGAGACTGGTTATTCAGGCAACATGGTAGATTTTCCTACGAGTAAGAAGGAAAGGGTAATTGCGCATATAATAGCGACTAAATTTCACATAAAACCTGCCACAGACTTGAAATTAGAAGTCAGGTTAAATCCCATTATGAAGGATCTAGTCATCAACAGGCGAGTTGTTAAGAAGAAATAGGGCAAGCGACAGAAGAAAGAAACCATAGTTGAAATGACTGAAGGTGTTGCAGAGGATCAACCAGTCTGGTTAGATACTTTAAAGGAGGAAATCGCTAAGTTAAAATGAGTACTTGAATAAAATTAAGTACATTTCAACAATTTTTGGACAGAAGGTAGCAGAGGTAAGGGACTCCAGAGATGATAAACATGTTCTTAAACGGTTCCTTGAAAATAGGATAACTGTTATTTTAAATCATTCCCTTTTTGTAACTTATTTTAAAGTGTGGGATTCCATGAAGCATGCGCTATTTTGATTACTGTATTTTTCTCATCAGTAATGTAGCACTTGTTTGCTTATATTTCACTTTCATCTGTCTAAATTCGGAGGAATATAAAACCCAGAATTCATCTCTAAGATGCTCTCGGCTTAGCAATTTAGACTATATTTATTTCTTCTCAAACCAACTCTGAATTCATTTTCAATAATTCTCTGATGCAGTTGTGTGTTTCATTTTCCTCTAATACCATGAAAATTTTCTATTAAACTTAGATTCATTGCCTTCCAAACGAATTCACGCACACAAAATTCAACCTGTACACCCATATTTATCATGCACAACAACCTCACAAGGTAAATCGTGCTTCCGTGCACCTGTATCCACTATGAATTTCTTCTTCGTCATGCCAATAACTTGTGCGCATTACTTTTGCATTGTGCGCCAACATCCACTGCACACAGCTTTGGTTCTTGTACTGATACCTGTTGTGCATATTTTTTGTATAGCGCATTGATTTTCCACATGCATTTCACTCTATGCATTGCACCATGCCAAAGTTCAATATACCCCCATTGTTCACAATGATATGCGTGCACCATTGACTACACTGTCATGAGACAACTTATACTCATACTATGCGTGCACCAACCAAACTCCTCTATGTTTTGCAATACTTCACACACCACATGCACCATTACTATGTGTATGCACATCGTGCAATGCTAAATTTAGCACGTGTATCCACACACAATATTCTTCCGTACGGTGCCACAATTTACCGCGCGCACTTGCACGCCAACATTTTCCGTGCAGTGCCAAAATTTACCGCGCGCACCTGCACGCCAAAATTTTCCGTGCGGTGCCAAAATTTACCATGGACACTCTGTGAATTGAAAATTTGGCCACTTTGAAATAAATCCTCTAATACCATATTGTAATTTCGCCTCAACTCGACTCGTTTGGCCCATTCAGGCTCAGTGTTGAAAACTGAAGCTTTGATACCATATTGTAAAGTCCTCGACCACCCATGGCCGAGCCACGCTACACGAGGGAACACTTTCATTCTGTCACTGTGGAACATACTGTAACATTCCCAATATTCAACTAAGCTATGCCACATAAAATTTTACTTTAAAGGACTGCATGCAATTAAAACATACACACACAACACTCTTGTGAAAGATTTACATATAAAATGTAAACAAACAATTACATTCTATAAATATACGATTTCATACTGAAATAAAAATAAACACAGACTTGCAGCATATACAGGAAAAACCCATAAAATAAGCACGTAAACAATAATGCAGCATGTAAATTAATCACACAATTGGTACTTATGTTGGTAAGAATGTCACCAACTACATGCATAACGTCCACGAACCTCCCAGCCTTCGACTACATTGTTCATCACTCTCAACAGTGAGTCACCCCCGAGCTGGGACTAAACTCCACCTAAGTAAGGGATTCCTAACCAGGCTAAAGTCTCATAGACAATAGGAAAGACTCCATCTCAGGTTCTCACTCAACTAACAGCCTACAACCTCTCATTCCCCACATGCCTGTCCCACCTAAGGAAGCGTGCCCCTTCTCTGCTCAATAGTCCTTCGGCTGCCCCACTTCCCTTCCAGGGCTTCAGCAACAGGCCAAACAAGAATTCTTAGAGAACTATAGCTGCAGTTTAGCACCTTCAAGAAATCAATCCCCAGCACCAGCAATTCTCCCACTCAGAGAATTTCTCACAGGCCTGACAACCCGCTTCTTCAATATCCCACGGGCCTGACAACCCGATTCTTCAATCTCGCTCCCAAGATAACTAGCTACACAATAGATATGGCTATGAATACAGTTCTGGTACAGTGAAAATGAATGTCCAGAGGATAAATGACTCTGTGAGTGAAATGGTCATGGAATCATGGCTGAATGATTGAAGGAATCATGCGAGAGATGATGGTAAGAATGATGGGAAAACTATGAAAATGAACTAAGTCCCAATGCTATGTATGCATGTCCCCAACTTGACACTTGTC
>JZKD02S1751722.1:80788-104332 GCA_000966675.3 Picea glauca
CCAATCTTCCCACCCCAAAAACACAAAAAAAATGTTTGTAGATTTTTAAGACATACTAATTAGTATCATTGTTTTTTTATTGAAAATACATCTCCTATATTTTCTTTACTATCTAAAGATGCATAATTTTCTTGGACTAACCAATGTCAACTTGCTTTTGAAACCTTGAATAGAAATTTATGTGCATATGGAAAGATCACCCATGACAGCTTTTATGTTTATCCCAAAGGACTTTTTAAGTATATAATGTTTTCATTTAATTATATATTTATGGTTTTTAATGGAAAAAGTCATTGGAAAACATATGATGTAGATTTTTGAACATTCTTAAGTCAACTTGCTTTTGAAACCTTGAATAGAAATTTATGTGCATATGGAAATATCAACCATGATTCTTTTTATGTTGCTCCCAAAAGACTTGTTAAGTATATAATGTTTTCATTTAATTATATATTTATCGGTAAATTCATGAAGGCGGGTAACACTTTCGTGACAATCTTATCTCCAAAATTCTGAAAGATAGTTTTTTCGGTCGAGCTAATATTTTCTTTCGGCCAAAAGATACTTTTTTCGGTCGAAATAGTTTTTGGCCAACCACTTGAACGTCAAATCGAATGATACAATAACGACGCCCTCAGTTTTCGTGTAGAATTTTAGTCGGATGGATTTTTTTCATCCGGAAATATATTTTCGGCCGAAAGATATTCCAGTCAAAAAGAAATTTTGACTGAAAGCATATTTTTTCTAAAACCATCTTTCGGTCGAAATATCTTTTCAGCCGAAACAATCTTTCGACCAAAATATCTTTTTGGTCAAACAACGGTTTATATATTCACCGCACATCATGACTGTAACATTTTTTCATCTTTTGGAGATTGTGAGAGGGTTGTAGGCGAGTGTCAGTGAGTGAGCTAATTGGCAACTGCAAGGGAGCTCTTGACTCAGACATCGTGTTGGTGGGTGGTCGAGCGGTCGTGTTGGCGGGCGTTCCTACAGGAGGTTGTGTTGGCGGGTGGTCCTGCGGGCAGACGGAGGTAAGCCTAAACTGATGTTTGAAATTTAAATTTAAATTATGTAAGTTTTAATTTTAATTTTTATTTATTATCGTATTTTGTTAATTTTAATTTTAATTTTAATTTAGATTTAGAATTGTTACTGTGACTTGGCCGTTAGGGGTAGCCCCGTGGGCATGTCAACGACTTGGCCACAGGGTTGGCCCCCCATGACCAAGTCACAATCTCGTGGATTGTGACTTGGCCACGAGGGGACCAGCCCTGTGGCCAAGCCATGGACATGCCAATGGCTTGGCCATAGGGGTACCCCCCTATGGCCAAGTCACAGTCCCGTGACTATGACTTAAGGAATTTACTCCCAGTTTTTAAGGAATTTACTCCCATTTTTTAAGGAATTTACTCCCAGTTTTTAAGGAATTTACTCCAGTGACTGTGACTTAAGGAATTTACTCCCATTTTTTTAAGCGTGAAAAGAAATCAATATTGCATGAACAGAAATTAATCCCAGAAATCAATATCGCATGACTGTGACTTAATGAATTTACTCACAAAAATCAATATAGGAATTTACTCACAGAATTCAATATAGCATGACTTAAGGAATTTACTCACAGAAATCAATTAGCATGACTTAAGGAATTTACTCACAAAAATCAATATAGCATGAACATGAATCAATATAGCGTGACTATGACTTAAGGAATTTACTCCTAGTTTTTAAGTCAATATAGCATGAATTGAAATCATAAAGGGAGTAGCATAACGGGTTAACGATTTGTTTGTTTCTGTTTTCCTTTCAAGTAAATCTGGTTATCAATTTTTGTTGAAATTTAGAATTGCAAATTCTCATCACATGAATAGATTCAACAGTTTTGAAAATCTCAGAGTTATACAATTTATGGATTTGATATTTATAATCCCATAAAATAAAACATAATTTTTGCCAAATCTTTTGACAAAAGTTTCCAACTTAACCTACTATACTCCATCACAAAGACATGGATAAGATTTTTGGACAGGGTAAAAATATGAGGTAAGGAATTTCAAAGAGAATACTCAAGAATTTCTGGGAGACATAAAGGTTTTAATTTTGAAGTAGTCCAAATCATTGTTAAGAAGTTCGATTTAAATGCATGGGCCTCTTATCTAGTAAAATAAGAATTTCTCAGAGACATAAAGGTTTTGATTTTAAAGTAGGCCAAATCACTGTTAACAAGTTCGATTTAAAGGTGTGGACCTCTTATCTATTGAAATGATACAAAACATTCACAGGTTAAAAACAACAGTCAACAATAGATCTAAAACAAAATTCTAGAGATATAATGCACAAGTATATAGATTTGATATTATCATGAATAGATCTGAAACATAATTATATAGATCTCTAACCCACATGAACAAATTTGAAGCTAAAAGATTTAGATCTGAAATACACTCACACTATATCTGAAATACTCCTCCTTAATCTCTACACCTTTTTCTTGATCTACTCCTACTTGTACATTTTATGTGAGAGCAAGAATCCATATATAGACTCTCATAGAAGAAGATAGAATAATGGAGAACTCTTCTAGAGTACATTATGGAAGTTTTAAGAATTCAAGAAATACAATTATCTTATTATTTGGTCTCACATACAACAATCTCCCACTTGGGACCAAATTGAAATTCTTTGTTAACATACCAATTGGATTGTCTTCTATGTATTTTATCCAAATGTAGTACCCCATCATCTATCGCTTGGCCAATCATTTAGCACTTGGAGAATCCAATGATATCTAACATCGATGTGTTTTTTCTTAGAATGGAAGGGTGTATTTTTGGCAAGATGGATTGCACTTTGTCTATCACAATTCAATACATACTTTTCTTGTTGCACACCTAGTTCCTCTAAGAACCTCCTCATCCAAAGCATCTCCTTCCATGCATTAGTNTTAAGGAATTTACTCCCATTTTTTAAGGAATTTACTCCCAGTTTTTAAGGAATTTACTCCAGTGACTGTGACTTAAGGAATTTACTCCCATTTTTTTAAGCGTGAAAAGAAATCAGTATTGCATGAACAGAAATTAATCCCATAAATCAATATAGCATGACTGTGACTTAAGGAATTTACTCACAAAAATCAATATAGGAATTTACTCACAGAATTCAATATAGCGTGACTTAAGGAATTTACTCACAGAAATCAATTAGCGTGACTTAAGGAATTTACTCACAGAAATCAATATAGCATGAACATAAATCAATATAGCGTGACTATGACTTAAGGAATTTACTCCTAGTTTTTAAGTCAATATAGCGTGAATTGAAATCATAAAGGGAGTAGCATAACGGGTTAACGATTTGTTTGTTTCTATTTTCCTTTCAAGTAAATTTGGTTATCAATTTTTGTTGAAATTTAGAATTGCAAATTCTCATCACATGAATAGATTCAACAGTTTTGAAAATCTCAGAGTTATACAATTTATGGATTTTATATTTATAATCCCATAAAATAAAACATATTTTTTGCCAAATCTTTTGACAAAAGTTTCCAACTTAACCTACTATACTCCATCACAAAGACATGGATAAGAATTTTGGACAGGGTAAAAATATGAGGTAAGGAATTTCACAGAGAATACTCAAGAATTTCTGGGAGACATAAAGGTTTTAATTTTGAAGTAGTCCAAATCATTGTTAAGAAGTTCGATTTAAATGCATGGGCCTCTTATCTAGTAAATAAGAATTTCTCGGAGACATAAAGGTTTTGATTTTAAAGTAGGCCAAATCACTGTTAACAAGTTCGATTTAAAGGTGTGGACCTCTTATCTATTGAAATGATACAAAACATTCATAGGTTAAAAACAATAGTCAACAATAGATCTAAAACAAAATTCTAGAGATATAATGCACAAGTATATAGATTTGATATTATCATGAATAGATCTGAAA
This sequence comes from Picea glauca, assembly GCA_000966675.3. NCBI lineage: Eukaryota > Viridiplantae > Streptophyta > Pinopsida > Pinales > Pinaceae > Picea > Picea glauca. The sequence continues at coordinate 84,737 of JZKD02S1751722.1, forward strand.
CATAATTATATAGATCTCTAACCCACATGAACAAATTTGAAGCTAAAAGATTTAGATCTGAAATACACTCACACTATATCTGAAATACTCCTCCTTAATCTCTACACCTTTTTCTTGATCTACTCCTACTTGTACATTTTATGTGAGAGCAAGAATCCATATATAGACTCTCATAGAAGAAGATAGAATAATGGAGAACTCTTCTAGAGTACATTATGGAAGTTTTAAGAATTCAAGAAATACAATTATCTTATTATTTGGTCTCACATACAACAATCTCCCACTTGGGACCAAATTGAAATTCTTTGTTAACATACCAATTGGATTGTCTTCTATGTATTTTATCCAAATGTAGTACCCCATCATCTATCGCTTGGCCAATCATTTAGCACTTGGAGAATCCAATGATATCTAACATCGATGTGTTTTTTCTTAGAATGGAAGGGTGTATTTTTGGCAAGATGGATTGCACTTTGTCTATCACAATTCAATACATACTTTTCTTGTTGCACACCTAGTTCCTCTAAGAACCTCCTCATCCAAAGCATCTCCTTCCATGCATTAGTTGTTGTAATATACTYATCCTCKRTGTTAGAAAGAGCCACCACCTTTTGTAATCTAGATACTCATGAAACTGAAACTCCTGGAAAATTATAGATGTAGCTTGTTGTGGATTTTCTCGAATTCATGTCACCAACATCTGTAAATCCTTCCAACAATGTATCAGTGTCATGAAAGTACAAAAAATAATCAATTGATCCTCTGATATATCTTAAAATCCAATTAATTGCATTCCAATGTTCCTTTCCTGGGTTTTCAAGTAACCTAATTACAACTTCCACTGGATGTGCAATGTCAGGGATAGTAAAAACCAATACATTATGCAAGGATTCCTCAAAAAATGTTTTCCTAGCAAATTTTAATAATTAGAGCTTGAGTGGTGCTTCATCCTTCACAATACATAGTTTATCCTTCCAAAATTGAAGTGTTCAATTGTTCACGATATATATCCTATTCGATAATATTAGGTGAAGCTACACCTAGTAATATAACTGGTTGTATTACTAATAGGAGATATTATTTTTTTACATATTAGGAGATATGTTTCCTTCAAGAAATAACTCAAAAATATACAGATATGATGAAATTCTAATCTCCTTATGAGTATCAATATTTTTATATACAGTGATACCCAATAATAGTTCATTATTTGGATTMTATTACTCTRTTGGATTAGATTATCTTTCTTAAAAACAAAGAAATAAAATTCCATACTCAATATAAGAATAGAATAGAAACACCAATGTTATTGAAGGTTAAAAATAAGTCTATACTAGAATTGCACATGATATACTAAGAATCCTGTGAATCTATTGGATATAAAAAAAAAGAATGCAACGAAAATATTCAAAATTGTCATTCACATGAAACAACCTGAAACTTACATCGATTCCCTATAAGTCTAATTACAACTAGCATTCGGTAATTTCTCAATTAAAATAAAATATTATATATCATAGAAAAATATAGTCCTGTCCATAGGGCTGACCCCCCGCAGATTCTTTAGATTACAGATTCTGTAGATTACACAGATTACAAATTCTTTAGATTATAGATTATGTAGATTACACAATATATTTTAGATTCTGAATGGACAGATTTTGTAGATTACACAATATATTTTATATTTGTTAGTGTTAGATTTGTTAATTAGTATTAATTTCTTGTTTCTGTGTAACATTTATATTTATGTTTATTTTAAATTTGTTAATTAGTATTTATATTTCAGATTTGTTATGTGCGCATGTGTGTATTATATTTCTTGTAAATATAATACAAATAAATTTGCTCAAATAATGATTCTTGGTCAATTAGATTTCTACATATACAAAATCATTTGATAATTTATAATTATACACATGCTTATATGTTCAAATTATAAAATCATTTTAAAATTACATGTTTATATGTTCAAATTATACACACAAACAATACATTTATAAACAATATGGATTTACTGAAAAATGGGAATTTGATATAGACATTAATAAATAATTTATAAACAATATGGATTTAGTTAATTTGATATAGACATTTGACAACCAAATATTAAGTTTTTAAATTTGATATAGACATTTAACAATCAAATATTAAGAATAGAGTAAGCATTTAAGTGATTAGTCTATGCATGAGCAGTCGGCTAGGAGCTAAATCGACTATCTTTTACTCCGGTGTTAAAGATTTAGATTCAAATGCCCTTATTTTTTGTGCATAGATAATTTCTTGTTAAAATTGGTTGTGACTTGGCCGCGGGGGCCCAGCCCTGTGGCCAAGCTATGGGCACGCCCACAGTTTGGCCACATGGATGGCCCCCCGCGGCCAAGTCACAGTCATTTCAAACATTTTGTATTTTATAAAAATTTCATAAAATTTTCAAACTGTCCAAGTTTTTATTTCAAACGTTTTGTATTTTATAAAAATTACAAATCTTTAGGAATTAAATTTATAAATCCATTTTTACATATGCAATATTAGAGTATCATAAGTTATAAATATTATTTTACAGATTGTTGATTATGGAATTCCTTGTTGTACATTATTTTCTATCTTATAATTTGTAAAGGAATATTTGTAAAACATACATACAATGAAATTTTTTTTAAACATACATTTAATTTTTTTTTTAATTTAAAAATAAAATAGGAAGACAATTTAAAAATTACATGTTTATATGTTCATTATACACACAAACATTAAATTTATAAACAATATGGATTTACTTAAAAATGGACATTAATAAATAATTTATAAACAATATGGATTTAGTTAATTTGATATAGACATTTAACAATCAAATATTAAGTTTTTAAATTTGATATAGGTATTTAATAATCAAATATTAAGAATAGAGTACTCATTTAAGTGATTATTCTATGCCTGAGTAGTCATCCAGGAGCTGAATCGACTGTCTTTCACTCCAGTGTTAAAGATTTAGATTCAAATGCCCTATTTTTATGTGCATAGATAATCTCTTATTAAAATTGGATTTGACGTGGCTGCAGGTGGGGAAACCTTGTGTCTAAGCCGTGGGAATGCCCATGGCTTGACCACATGGCTTGTCCCCTGTGGCCAAGTCACATTCATTTCAAATGTTTTGTATTTTATAAAAACTTCATAAAAAATTCAAACTGTCCAACTTTTTATTTCAAACGTTTTGTATTTTATAAAAATTTTAAATCTTTAGGAATTCAATTTATAAATCCATTTTTACATATGTAATATTATAGTATCATAAGTTATAAATATTATTTTACAAATTGTTGACTGAATTCCTTGCTGTAGTAACCACTTTATCTTGCCTTGAATCTATTTCTCCACTTTGATTAATCCCTATTTCAATTTCTTCATTTTGTCATGAGTCTTGGTCACATCTCTATGTAAGACATGAGTGACCTACTTGTGTAGATTTGGTTTGTCCTTGAAATTCATCTGATCAACATTTAATGTAATATGGTTGTCTTTGTAGTCAACAACTGACTGAATTTCACATTTTTCAGTCTCTAGAACAACCAAATTCAGCACTCACTTTTGATATAGCTCCTCTTCCAAACCATAGACTCTTATCATAGTAAACATCTCAGAAAGGAACGAGTGTCCCACTCTAGTGTTGTTTTTCAATTCTAGTGACCCTTTTACTAAAGGAATAATTATAAAGAATACTTCATTGTGGATAATAAAGTCTAATATATACATAAAAGATTTTACAAATTGCAAAAAACCTTCACTGGTGAGATGTTCTCATACCATAGGCAACCACTCAATGGTTGGGAGAGAAACATGTTGGTTGTTCATTCACCATCCTAGACTTAAAATAACCCAAATGTGATTATTTTTGATGGATTAACATATGGATCAAGTGAGACTGGTACCTGAATGACCTGGTACCCCTAAAATCTAAAAATTGTTGGTGCATTGTATTTGCCAAGAACTTGCAAAAGTCAACCCTTATGAAGGTTTGGTTATTGGGGTGTGAAATGGCTACTAGGAAACCCAAAAACAATGGTATCCATTATAAAACTATTATAAAGAGAAACAAACTTTGAAACATAGGCAGTATATTCATTGAAGTCATTCCCTCAACCTCCAGAATAGATACACTGAAACATAGGTAGTATATTCATTGTTATAACATTGTTTAATATGTTATAACATATTACAATGTAATATGTTATAGTAATATATGTTATGACATATTACATTGTAATATGTTACGACATATTACATGGTAATATGTTATGGAAAATCTACATTAATATAGCACTCAACAAATATAAAACAAATAGTGAAACATGGCTAGTATATTCACTGTAGTCTTTCCCTCAACCTCCAGAATAGATACACCGAAATATGTAACTGTCACTTTGCATTGATAGCGAAACTAATAAAAGACATCAATATTTCATGTCAAGGCCTCATTTACAAAGCTAGACGAAAGAAAAGTTTTAAAATCTACAAAATATCACGTACAATAGATAGAAACAAACCTTGAAACACAGGGAAAATGACCACTGCAATTATTCCCACAACTAAAATATGTTACAATACTTTGCATTGTAATAAAAAGACACAAGAAGTGAACATTTCATGTCAATGTCTCATTTACAGAATGATAATAAATGACAAACTTAAATCCAAATGTCTAACTCCAATGCCATGGACTGAGATACCCATTACGATTCCTCCAAAAGTCAAGCTAGCTTCCATTTTCAACAAAGAAGGGCTTAAACGTATGAAGACTCAGAAATGGAATAGAATTAATGATACCCAAGAAAATTGATAAGAACACAATGAAAAGATCATAGCAGAAATGCAATTTGAACTTGCATCTTCATTCTTGTGATTAGTTGCCTATACCTTAGATTGAGACTCTACACTCTTAACTATATTGCAATATTCACATAGCTCATATAGGTAAGATATGAAGTTGATTCCATTGCTTTAGCTCTCTCTTAATCAGAGTAAGTAAAACCCATATGTATTGGATAAGAGTATATACCCTTTGAAAGACCCTTGTTAATGATCTATTACCCTTTGTATTTACACAAGCATTTAGTTGAAGATGAGCTTCTATTACCCTTTAGATTTACACAAGCATTGGAATCACCCGACCAAGTCCTGGTTGTCCACAAGGTTTCTGACAGGATGGATCTACCAAAATGATTCAGAGGCCATTCTCAACCCCTGTATCTACGGGGTCACTAGAAGAAGTTTGGTAAGCATATAAAAAATTCTTTATAATGACATATAAATGAATTTTTAGAAGCGTCAAATCATCTAATCACAGATGCTTAGTATATAAAAAGGTATGTCATAAACAAAATTCCAACAACTTGCAATCATATAATACATTTTCTCTATTAATGCCCCCTCCAAGTGTAATACAGACCTGTTGATACTTAGTGTCATTGCTTTGTAGATGGCATATTTCTTTCATCCAACCAAACATGGCGTAAAGTTAATCGTTTATTTTCATGGACTGTTCTCCATACATGTTGGATGCATGAAATCTGATTTCCCATATAGATAACTGTTACTCTGTTACGAGACTTTGTCCCATGTACTATTGGTGGATTTACCAAGGTTATTTGTGCTAATGTTAAGAAACTAAAATATATTTGAAATGGGCATGGGTAGTGGAGTTATGCATCACCCTATTATAATTGTGTCTAACATAAAGAACATTTCTATTAATTTTTTTTTATTTTTTTTCTTCATTCATAGTTTTTGTTGGTCTATGTTGGAGATATTAACTCGTACTTGTCTTGTGCTTAAATTTTCATGAATTTCCAAAGGATAGATATTGAGGAGATATGTTGACACTGGATTCTCCAAACATTCTGGTAGCGACCCTCCCCACTCCACGAGGAATGATCGTGTTCACCAGGACCTTCTGTCACTTACAGCCTGAAGAAATCAACGGATCTTCTACTTCCCTAATGGGAAGTCTGCAACCCACAGATTCTCTTCAGCCCTCGCGACTTCGCAAGTTCAGCAGTTGAATACTAAAATTTCATATTTTCGAGATCCGATGTCCTGATATTTTCTTACGCTCTCGGGAACTTTGCCTTTTTGCAGCCTCGTGCTATCGCAACTTTACGCCCCCTGACGCTATGCCTTCGGGGTCCCAACCTCCGAGATCTGAAACGCCAAAATACCGACAACTCGTAATCTCGCCGCCTCGCATCCTTGCCACTCGCGAGACCAATATCATGACTCTTCGACTCCTGAGACCTGATGTCCCGAGACCACCTGCCACGTCACCCGACTAGGGCCTTGCTAAACACGAGATCGTCGAGACTTCGCTTCTCACAATCTCACTGTTTCCTTTACGCATAGTAGGAATCTTACCTCGCGAACTTTCGATGCGTCGATCTATGAATAGACCCAATGTCCTTTGTAACCTCGGTCAATGGCTCCTGTCCAACTGATCTTTGAACTTTCTTCTACCTGCACTGTAGAATTCACATCCACCTTTCTCCTTACGCAATCCTCGAACAAGAAGTGTCTCTCCTCGAGAGCTGGTGCGCCAACCTACTCGTGCAACTTCTCTGTTGGCCTCGACAATTTCGAAAACCAAAAATTTCTGAACTTCTCTCAACTTTCGAGTTCCTCCTGGAAACTCCCTGCACGCACTCCTTGCGGCAATTCTTCAAACACGACTAAGTGTTGAAACTTTCTCGACTCTGTGCACTCCTGTAGCAGCAGTCTTTCACTCCTTCTGCTCAGAATCACAACTCTGAGTCTTCGTCCATCCTGTGCACGCCTTGCATGACTCTGGTGCCAAATCTGCACTTCTGAGATGAATGGGAACAAAAGCTATCCCTAAGTAAACCCTGCAGTCACGCACTCCTTGCGGACCAATTCAACTGCACTCCTTGCAGGAATTTTCTGGCTCACTTAGAGAAACAATTGAAACTCATTCACTCATTTTCTCAGATTTCAATTCAACTCTGAAATCACATACACAGCATATCAAAGCAAGTGCATAACCAGAAGCAAATACTCATAAGCATAATATCAACAACACACAGAGAATAACACAGCCATGAAATTGAATCAAAGATTTCTATTAATTCAATATCTATACATGGTGGTTCTGCACACAATTTCTCTGCTTGCTCCTTCAACAATATTTCTTCATAATGTTACAATGTACAAAGGAGGGTGTCTATATCCCGTTTCCCTCTCGAGATCTAAAGCTATCAAATCTAGGAATAAATGTTCTATCTACTTACATTAAATCCATTAAATGCCTCATCTACCTAAAGACGTGAGCTATCCACTCAACAGTCCATTTAAAATATACAAGTGTGTTGGCTCTTAAATGAATCATTTAAGATCGCGCAACAACTTCCAAGTGTTTTCCAAAATTTGTGTTGGCGCTATCCAGCTGTCTTCCGCTCGATGTGCTGACTCGCTTAACGTGGGTGATGCTCCTGCATCATACTCCCTCGCTTGAAATGTTCATGGGCTCCTATCCATGAGCTCCTATACAGTTTGTCCATGCTTTCGGATAACTGCTTCTTTCTCCCAGTTAGCATCCTCCACTGGGTGATTTTTCCATTTGACCAGATATTCAAAATACTACTTTTGCCTCGTCTTCTTTCCCACTCGCTTATCCAATATGCGTTCCATCTGCGGCTTCTCTGCAACTGGAATCTACTTCGTCCACTAGATCACTGGCTCCTCAGTTCTAGTGTCTGTTTCTCCAGCCCTGTAGGGGTATAAATCTAAAATATTACATATCGGAGATATCCCGATGCCATCCGACAACTCAATATCATATGCATTCTCTCTGAATTTCCTCAAGACTCTGCATCGTCCGATTTTCTTCATTTTGAGTTTATTGTATGTTCCCCTCGGGAACCTTTCCTTCCTCAGATGTGCCAGCACTAGATCCCCAACCTCAAACTGAAGCTACCTCCGATGTTGATTTTCTCTACGCTTATACTCTGTAACAACCCTCCTCGTTACGACAACAACCCTTTACAACAAGTGCAAAATGCGCACGTGTAGATAAGAAATAGACACACTGGGCTCTACGACGCCACCTGACGACTAACATGACGCAAGCAAGACGAACATAACAAAACGACATATGACGTACAGCAGTAACCACAAACATTAAACATCCATGACATAAGGCGCATAACGGGTAACCACAAGCATTAATGTCACAAGGTACAACACAGTCACAGAAGGAAGAATCCATAGTAACAGAGTTTACTATTTCTGCACAGGAAAGCAGGGTGTTTAATCTTAGTTCTCTGCTCCGGGGAGAGAGAAGGTCGGATAGGCTCCTGGCCGACTGCTCAGGCAGAAACTAGTAATTTCTGTCAGGTATGTCGCAAGAGTGGAAACCCTACCTTTAAAGGGCCCAAGACTCTTGATACGACACTGGATTCCTTACGCAGTAATATCACCCACCCAGACATACCTACTAAGGCTACAAGGAGGTGTCTATCTCCAGCCCGACACAAGAAGACCAAACACACGGAAGGCTTACCAACCCAGTACCACACTGATTTTAAGAACAACACCCTTCCTTTACCAACTCCGAAATAATTCTATGAGCTTAATTCCAGAATCATTTCAACATGTGAGTTCGTCTTTAACAATAAACAATACAATTCCATTATCTTTATCTAATAAATGCATTAAATTTATATCACCTTAACTTTGTGCAATAACAGGCACCTTCAACAGTAGGTGACCTCCATAAAAGTACAGTTGCAATAACTTTTCCATAATGACAACCATGGTATATCTTAAATCAACTAACCTAACAATAATCCATCACAGTAAATCTACCATCATGACATTAATTTCCATACACGTGAGGATCCCACCATCTAACATCATACATTACTTTATAAGTCGGTGCATGCAATCGATTTTATTAACTGAATCCTTCACATGTCAACATTGTTTTACGGACTCAAGGGTAATCAATTGGGTTATAAAAGTGTAAAGGTTAGAATTCCTCAATAAGCATAATTCCACATTATTTTAGGGTGCAAGGTCAACTAATTAATAGCGCTTCACCCTAACTTGAATAAATATAAGGAACTCACCTGAGGTAAAAATAAGCTTCTTCCACAAACAACATCTACTACCTTCCTTGGGTTGCGTAACCTACCCAATTCTTATTTATTAATTATGCACAAGTCACATTATAAACTCTCTTGAATGATTAACATAGTTCAAAAGGTGTAATCATTAAAGGAAATATTTACTAAGTCATTATTATAAAAATACCTATCACTCAATAGAGTAGATCACTAAGAGAATCATTATTAAACATGAAATCCTTTGTGCTTTATTTCTTAAAGCTCCCATTACATATTAGATGTTGCATAGAATAATATATATAAGTTCTAATATATCTAGTGGTCAACCAATTACTTGAAGAGGGGGTAAAAGTGTTTTAATTTCTCAAAAATAAATTGAAGGTTGTTCCAGTAACTTAGAGAAATTCCCCAAGCTCATTATCCTATCATTACTTCCATGTTCAACAAAGGAGGCAACTTAATAACCAATCCCTCTACAATTATAATTGAATAATCAATAATTTCACCTCAATCCCTTTATCCATATAAATTAAAAGAACCACTTAATAGTAACGAGTTGGGACATACAATCCCTTTACCATTAAACTTTAAAAGTTGTTAACTGCAAAATTTCTAGACTGTAATGGAACTTTAACTGGAATACATACTCACTTCTAACTTCCACTGAAGCTAAAAATTTAATTTAGGATCGTATCATAAATCAATTTAACTGAGCATCATTACCATTGAAATTTTTCTAAGTCATAATGCGCCTGAGTTGTAATTCAAGATTTTAGACTGGCAACAAATAACTAATTTATTTCTGAGTTAAAATTTCTGGTAACAACAGAATTTCGTTTGTTCCTTCCACCAAACAGGAGCAAATCGATAACACAGCCGTCAGCCAAATTGGAAGAGGTATCATGGAATTAGGAGGATATTATATATTTATTTTAATTTCAGATGCACAATACTAAATATATTAAAAATCAAATGGCAGAGAGGGATTAGAATAATCGGAACAGTAAAACTTTGCCGAGTTATTAACTCATTTTAATATACACTTATTACGTAACAGGAAAACAATTACAACACCCTGCTGTCACCGAATTCTAAGCCAATCGCTGTAATTTCCTAACAGTAAATAAATAACCATTATATAATAGTTTAAATAGCAATTCAATAGATAACAATAAAATCAAATATATTGCATTTACTATCCAATAAATAAACTAATAAGATCAGCGGTAACTGCTTCCAGGAAGCAATGATCCGGAAGGTAGATGGCATTTAAGTTTAATTAAAGTGGGTGGCTGATGCATAAGTAAAAGATAATAAGTAAAACTCATCAATGCTATCTCTAAGGCCCAGGAGGTTTATATGCATATAAATATTTTTAATTTATTTTATTGATTTTTTTTTTTTGCTTAAGAACATAAATCAATTGAAAGAATTCCAAAATTTCAAGCGGCAAATTAAGGTGGAAGTCTATGGGGTAAGGGCACGAGGGCGGTCAGCCCTGGGATACCCGCTGCACCAGCACGACAGAGAGGAGGATTTTCTTTTGTTTAAACGTTGTCCAAAAGAAACAGTTAAGTATCGGTTCAAAGTAGGCAAGAGGTTCGCTATCTAACTACTGGCGACAGATTCGAAAGATCAACTCACGCAGAGAAAACGCTGGCAGGTGAAATCGTATGGGTACCACGAGGCAACACCGCGCCAGCCAGGAAAAGAAAAGACAAAAACCACCGCGCAGAAGTTTGGTGGAAGGGACGCCATCAACAGGATTAGCACGAAGTCAACAATGCTCAATGATCCAATCTGCAATCGAAATAAGCTCACTTTACAACGAAAGGGTGGTTTGGGAGCCCAGAATACCAGACAGTCAGAACATCTATGTTAAAATGTAGCGTAATAACAGTAGAGATAAATTCACCCTCTATATACTCATTTCTGGCATTTTCAAGAACCAAGAGGCAGAGTTCCAAGTCTCACACGAGTGACACTTCAATTCCCGTAGAATTTTTTTTTGCGGAACCTCCAAAGTATCACGTGAGTGAAACTTAAATTCCTGTAGCTTTTTTTTTTTGCGTAACTTAAACCTAAACTGGAATGGTAACCAGAAAGGATGGTTTCCTAAGGTTGCGATTGAATAGAAGTCTTGTGTGAGGTTATCTGTAAGCCATAGATACAGAGAAACACATTGGATACGCAGACGATAGAAAGCAAAGCATTGCAATGGGTGGTGCCTGTGTGATGAGTAGATTCATCATTCTCTTTGTGGCATTTCTGGTGGTTGGGATCGCGTGGTTACCATACCCTTCGCCCCAATCGCAATGGCTCACAAATCAACGCCGAAAAACAACAGGAGAAAGAAAGCAAGGATTGGGGGTTGGCTAAGCGAGAACTTGTTGCGGCCATCATAGAGGCACAACGGGACGAAGGAAAAAGGTCACGGCCATACCCACGGCAATGCCAACGCAACACACACGATGCCAAACACAGTAAATATGCAGCAAACAAGTGCGCACAAGGAACACACACAGTGAATAGAAACGCACATGGTGAATTATAAACGAGGTGAAAACAACTGATAAACCAAATTCCCCAACCAAAATGAAATGCCCCCAAAGGAAAGAAAAAGAAACAGAATCCCCCCAGTAAGAGGAAATCGCCCACAGAGGACATAAAGACGCTCAATAATTCAAGAGAACACCCACTGTAAAACTGCCATTGTATGAAAAGAAAAGGTACACCCAGCATTTAAAAGGAGAAACCCATGAACGGTGCCAAGACGAAGAACCAGAAACTGAAAGCATTCATCAAAATATAAACACGACCATCTAAATTTTCAAACGCAACCAGAGACTATCATTCCATTCAAATACAAAACATACCTTGGCCTGCTCGCCCGCTCCGGTTGGCGTCCGTGTGCTCCTTGATGCTCCCGCTTGCCGACCGCAAAGCACTCACTGGTACCTCCGGGCCAAACGCTAGGGGTAATCTCCTTCCCCCTTAGCCCCCCGAGCCGCAAAGGGGCCACACACAATCCAGACAGTACCTAGCTTCCGAGCTCGCCTCCAAGGCTGAGCTACCACTCAAGTCAGCTGGGAAATCCCCAACTCCTACAATCAATCAGTCTCGTTTGTCATTTTGGTAGCATAACAATACTCCATAGCCGATCCCCTTTCTTTCCCCCCATCTCTTTATTTTATCCTCTTTTTTTTGACCTAATCCCATTAGGTTTTTCCCAAAAACCTAAATCCCATTTCTTTTAAGTTTTTTTCCCCTTTTTATTTATTTATTTATTTCTTTTTATTTCCTTTTTGAAAACTCAAAAGGTGATTGCGCCTAAGCAACTTTCATATATATATATATATATATATATATATATTAAATTTATAATATATATATGTATTTTCTTTTAAACCCCCTTTAGTTAACAAATTAATTCCCTCTTTTCAAATTTACAACCCCCTAATTGAATTAATTTATTAAATCTCTTTATTTTACCCTACACCCTTTATGAAGACTCACATTAGCTTAAGTGGGTTTTTTTGTTTTATTTTATTATTAGCACCTGTATTGTTAATGCTAGCTAGTAGGACATGAAATTCTAATGTTATTTGAATTGCAGAGCTGTTGTGAGCTAGAATATAATGGCGTTGTTATTAAGAGTTGGTTAAGTTTTGGTTATTATGTTAGGGCGAAGTAGTAGTACCTTCCTTAAAAGACAAATTATCGAGCTTATTACCGGGAATGAGGAAAGGCCTTATGTATGCAATTAAGTAAGGAAATACTTTAGGAATTCAATTAACGGAGGAATTTTTTTATGTATTTAATTAAGGAAGGAAACTCCTCGGATTAGGTGGATGTTGCAAATCATCATAGGGGTAATGAATATTTAATGTATACTCTTGAATTATGTTTTTTTTTTTTTGACATAGGGCTCAAATTATGAACTGGCGATGCCAGGTTAGGGGAATTGTTTTAAGGATTTATTCAGGTGTTGAGGTCTTAGGGCTATTTAGGTTGACCCCTTTCTCCACATTCTTGCGACATGCCCTTCAAGACGCACCATGTGCTCCAAGGGTGCCACTCGCCTCTTGAATTTCTTTTGTGCGACGTGCCCTTCAGGATGCACCATGTGCTCCAAGGGTGCCACTCGCCAACTGGACTAATTGGTAGACATCTATAACCCCTGGAGTCAATACTCCACCAGGTGAACTTGTAGGAGACTAAGGGTTCTAAGGAATAACGCCCCTGCCTTATTGCGGGCCCCTTAGAATCATCGTGAGCGACTGTCACAGTCTGCCCTCACGGCATCATGGATCCTATCGAACTAGGTAATCGTTAACCTATAGTTCGAGCCATGGTGGGAGTGCTAGTAGGCGGTGGCAGGGCTGCTGTCCACCCCTCTCCCTCAAAATCTCTGCAAATCGTGTGTGGCCCCTTTACTCCATATGTGAGTCTGGTCGGCAAGCTATCGTCAGCCTGCATCATCAACAATCACGTCAAAAATGTCAAAATCAAATCATCAAAACAAATGGAACATCATAGTAAACATATCAACCCAAAAGCACACTCCCTGACTCAGTCCGGAGTCCAAGGGGGTTCTACCGATGCCTCTGCATCCTCAAGGTCAACAACCCTGCACACTCAATAAAACTGAGTCAATAACACCTGTCTACATCAAATAGTAACACATCATGTCGTCTGTCAATCACATAATAATCAAGTAATAATGGTCTAACATCATAAAAGTCCAGATCACTTGCGAGCAAGTGTCCTCAAATAATAAGTTTTCTCCTTGCGCCAGAGCGGGATGTTACATAGACCCCCTCTTGGTCTAAACTTCGTCCTGAAGTTTCTCAGTATAAATGCAGAAGTGAAAGTATCACAGTATCATAAGTCTATCTATCAAACAAAAATGGAAACTGTTGATGCATATCATATGCGTCCTCCCAGGTCGCCGAGTGAGGACTATAACTGTCCCACTAGACCTTGACCTGATCTACTGTTCAACGTCGTAACTGTCGAACGCGATGATCTAAGATGTAGACCGACTTAGCCATTAGCTCTCCCTCATCCGATACCTGCAAGGAACTCAGGTCAATCACATGTGTAGGATCACTAATATAATGTCTCAAAACAGATACATGAAAAACATCGTGCATACACCTCAAATAATTAGGCAAGGCTAGTCGATAGGCCACGGGCCCCTTTCTCTCCACAATTTCGAAAGGTCCCACGAACCTAGGAGAGAGTTTAGCTCCCTTACCAAACTTGATCGAACTCTTATGCGGTTTAACCCGCAAGAAGACTCGATCGCCGACCTCGTAACTATAGTCGACTCGGTGCGCATCGGCATAACTCTTCTATCGATCCTGCGCTTATTTAATCCTTTGTCTTATGGTTTGCATCTGCTCTTCCATTTCTTGGATCACTTCTGGTCCCACCAGGACCCTATCCTCAAGCCGATCACAACTCAAGGGCATCCGACACGGTCGCCCATAAAGAAACTCAAAAGGCGCCATCTTTATGGTGCCTTGATAACTGTTGTTGTATGCGAACTCTACTAGAGGCAAGAATTTCTCCCAACGCTTTTGTTGGTCCATCACGTACATGCGCAACATGTCTTCCAAGGTTTGGTTCATTCGTTTGGTCTGCCCATCGGTCTCTGGGTGATACGCAGTACTAAAATTTAGTTGGGTTCCCAATGCCTCTTGGAAACTTGTCCAAAATCGTCCAGTAAACACTGATCATCGATCAGATATAATCTTTTTAGGCACGCCATGCAACCTCACAATCTCACTGATGAAAACTCTCACTATGTCAGATGCCTGATACGTCATATGCACAGGGATAAAGTGAGCACTCTTCGTCAGAGTGTCCACTACTATGAAAATCAAGACGTGTCTCCTTCCTGTCAGTGGTAATCCAACAATAAAATTCATCGATATAACTTCCCATTTCGATTCCGGAATGGCATGCGGTTGAAGTAATCCTGTCGGGTGTCTATGTTCAGCCTTCACCTGCTGACACTCTAGACATCTAGCCACAAAGTTGACTATGTCGTCCTTCATTCCCTTCCAGAAGAATAAGGGTTTAAGGTGTGCCCTCATCTTTGTGACTCCTGGGTGAGCCATGTAAACTGCTCTATGAGCCTCTCTCAGGATCAACATCCTCAATTCATCGTTTGGCGGTACATAAATTCGACCTATGAACCTCATTAAACCATCGCTATCCAATGAATATCCCTCATATCGCGGTACCATCATTGTGTTTTGTCCGATAAAATCCTTGACTTCTGCGTACCAGTCGTCATCACGCTGTATGGTGAGAATCTTCTCACGTAGATTTGTTTCAAGAGGTAACACCGAAAATATGCATGGCCTCCGACTCAAGGCATCCGCCACTCAGTTCACTGTTCCCTTTATGTAAGTAATCTCGAAGTAGTATTCGCTAAGCAATTCCGACCAGCGCCGTTGGCGCGCGTTTAGGTCGCTTTGTGTAAAAATGTGTTGTAATCCACAATGATCAGTCTTTAATTCAAATTTTCGTCCAACAAGATAGTGTCTCCAAACCTTCAAGGCATATACGATGGCTAATAACTCCAAATTGTGCGTCGCGTAGTTCTCCTCATGCCTTCTCAGCTTCCTCGAAATGTAAGCAATCACTCGTCCGTCCTGCATCAAGACTCCACCTAAACATTCCTTAGATGCGTCAGTGCATACCAAGAAGTCTGCATCCATGTCAGGGACCTTTAGTATCGGCGTGGTTGTCAACAACTCTTTAAGCCTCCGAAATGCTTCTGCGCTTTTCTCTATCCAAACAAACTTCTTGTTTTCCTTCTGCAACTCCGTGATTGGATTTGCTATCTTCGAAAAACCCTCGACAAACCATCGATAGTATCCCGCCAATCCCATAAAACTACGCACTTATGTGACATTCGTCGGCGCAGGCCATTCCATAATAGCCTCAACCTTGGTTGGATCCACGGCGATACCTTCGCAGGAGATGACATGCCCTAAGTATGGAATCCTCGATTGGTAAAAAGAGCATTTGGACAACTTCCCATACAATTTTTGTTCTCGTAAACATTGTAGTACCAAGCGCAAGTGCTCCTCATGCTCCTCTGTCGTCCTAGAGTAGATCAAAATATCATCAATGAATACTTGGGCGAACTTGTCCAAGTACTCGCAGAACACCCTGTTCATCAAACTCATGAATACCCCTGGGGCGTTTCTCAGTCCAAATGGAAAAACAGTAATCTCCTAATGTCCAAATCTCGTCTTAAGGCGGTCTTAGGGATGTCATCCTCCTTGATCTATAACTAGTGATATCCGGATCGCAAATCGATCTTGGAGAACATCGTCGCACCCTTCATTTGATCAAATAGATCATCAATTCTTGGTAAGGGATACTGATTCTTGATCATAGCCTTGTTCAATTGACAGTAGTCAATGCAAATCCTCCACGATGCGTCCTTCTTTCGAATGAAAATAACCGGTGCACCCCACGATGACACACTAGGACATATCAGTCCTAGGTCCAACAACTCCTTCAGTTGCATTTTCAACTCTTGCAACTCCGGGGTCGACATCCGATAAGGCGTTCTCGCTATCGGTTCGGTTCCCGGTTTCAGGTCTATGGTAAACTCCGGTTCTCTCTCCAGCGACATCCCAGGAAACTCCTCTAGAAATATGTCTACAAACTCCTTCACCACCCGAAGGCGTTCTAGACCTTTGGCGACTCCCTTTTCGTTTGGCGCGAGGATCACATAAAGTTTGCGCCCCTTGCACATACTCTTTCGTAACTGTAAGGAAGAGACAAACCGCGGGGAAACTCCCTAGTTCCTTCCTACAATCACATGTCTCTGTCCTTCGTCATCAACCAAGCTCAACCGTTTCGTCTTACAGTTGAGTATCGCCTCATGCATTTCCAACCAATCCATACCAATCACGACATCATAAGACCCTAAGATCGTGATGTACAAGTTGACCCTGGTGACAAACTCTCCCAAGTTAAGGGCACAGCCCGTAACCTTTCCTCCCACCTTCTGTTTGGCTCCCGAAGCCATCTCTATGAATCTAAACTCATCCGAAACAACTGCCTTCTAGACGGCATCATGCAAGGTTTGAGGCATCAAGACATTTAAACCCTTGCATGTAGGCAGTCGTTAAGGCCCAACATGAACCTGATGACCTTAAGATTCCCAGTGTTAAGGTGCAGAGCATACCAGAGCAGTGGCATAAAACGTGCCTCGTACTCGAGAACCGTACGACCTCTCTGTCATAATGTGTTGAACTCATTGAGTGGATGCTCAATGAATTCCTCAGAAAGGTACCTCTCTCGAAACCGTTCCTCGAACAGTTCCCATGACACGTCTTCAACAACCATGCTCAGCTGTGGCAGGAGTGTCTTCCACCATAGAAGAGTGCCCCCCTTCAGTTGAATGACTGCCATGCAGACCTTCATGTTGGAGGTAAAATTGTGAAGTGTGAAGCACATTGCCATCTTTTCCAACCCTGCCTCGGCGGCTGCGCCTTCTGGGGCACCCAAGAACTCGAGAAATTGACCTTCTCAAGTTCACGGTGAACACTACCAGTAACGGCTGGTGTGTGCGGCGGAACCTTAGCGGTTGTCGGCGCCCTAGCCTCATCTCTATCCAAGCGGCTGATCAGTGCCTCAGACATGCACTGAAAATATCTCTTCATCCCAACCACATTGCCAACAGCTATCTGTTCCTGTCCGAGAACCTGCTCGCCTCCCTGGGGGTTAGACCCCTCAGGTGTGGATGCTACTGGAGGCATCACGCCTCCTCCCCTAGCACCCCATCGTCTGCCTCCGCGGCATCCTCTAACCATGACTTCCTGTACGCACCTAAACAACTTGCTCAGAAACAGATAATAAGATCAATCGTGGCAACAAAAGCCGTAGCGAATCCCAAGTTGCGGGTCGAACCGGCTCTGATACCATATGTAACAACCCTCCTCGTTACGACAACAACCCTTTACAACAGGTGCAATTTTTATTTTTTTTGTAAAAGTGTGTGCGCACGTGTAGATAAGAAATAGACACACTGGGCTCTATGATGCCACCCGATGACTAACATGACGCAAGCAAGACTAACATAACAAAACTACATATGATGTACAACAGTAACCGCAAGGATTAAACATCCATGGCATAAGGCACATAACGGGTAACCACAGGCATTAACGTCACAAGGGTACAACACAGTCACAGAAGGAAGAATCCATAGTAAAAGAGTTTACTATTTCTACACAGGAAAGCAGGTCGTTTAATCTTAGTTCTCTGCTCCGGGGAGAGAGAAGTTCAGATAGGCTCCTGGCCGACTGCTTAGGCAGAAACTAGTAATTTCTGTCAGGTGTGTCACAAGAGTGGAAACCCTGCCTTTAAAGGGCCCGAGACTCTTGATACGACACTGGATTCCTTACACAGTAAGATCACCCACCCAGACATACCTACTAAGGCTACAAGGAGGTGTCTATCTCCCACCCGACACAAGCAGACCAAACACACGGAAGGCTTACCAACCTAGTACCACACTGATTTTAAGAACAACACCCTTCCTTTACCAACTCCGAAATAATTCTATGATCTTAATTCCAGAATCATTTCAACATGTGAGTTCCTCTTTAACAATAAACAATACAATTCCATTATCTTGATCTAATAAACGCATTAAATTTATATCACCTTAACTTTGCCCAATAACAGGCACATTCAACAGTAGGTGACCTCCATAAAAGTATAGTTGCAATAACTTTTCCATAATGATAACCATGGTATATCTTAAATCAACTAACCTAACAATAATCCATCACAGTAAATCTACCATCATGACATTAATTTCCATACACGCGAGGATCCCACCATCTAACATCATACATTACTTTATAAGTCGGTGCGCGCAATCGATTTTATTAACTGAATCCTTCACATGTCAACATTGATTTAAGGGCTCAAGGGTAATCAATTGGGTTATGTTGAAACAAAACTTATTTTTTCACCTTAAGAACAAAATTTTTTTGGCATCCTGGAGTCTTTACATTGGTAAAATTTCTATAAAATAAAGTTTTTCATCTCTAATGAATTCGAAATGCCCTTGTGGTTTATTCTTGGAAAAAGAATGGTTGAAATTAAAATTAATGTCTACTCCAAACACTTTTTCAAATAACGTTCTAAATGAACCCTAATGTTAAAAATTAAGAAAGATCAAACCCATATCGGGATATCGGAATTCGCTGTTTTGAAATAACAAATTTCAATGCAAATCAAACAACGAAACCCCGACCCCCGATTTCCCGATACGCTAATCTCTGATTAATTCATCGTTTTCTTAAATCTCATTTAAAAATAAGTTTTAAACGTTAAACTAATTATATCGGGAAATCGCGATTCACGGTTTTGAAAGAACAAATAAACTTAACATCGTTTTCTCCGATTTCCCGATCCC
>JZKD02S1751733.1:17944-50630 GCA_000966675.3 Picea glauca
TGTGGGGCTCTTTTTCCCAAAACTTCCCTCTTTCACAAAAACTCATCAATTAGCATTCAACATTTATTCATTACCAATTACTTTCATTTATAACCAGTTAGACATGAACACATGTCAACAACATATATGAGAAATATATCATCAACAAGTCATCATCACAATGAACACAAAGAACACAAGATGTATGTACAACTTTCTTTTTATTACAGACTACAATCCTTGGAGTTTATCAACAACAACTGAATAGAGTACAACTCTGTAAGAGCACCAACAACAACTAAGATGAGGCAACAATCCTCAACAGATATCAATTTGTCAACAAGTACGCGAACTTTCAGTAGTGCAGCCTACATGTGCATGCCCCCTGGCTCACTACAACCCGTGTGTGAACGCGGCCAATGTATAATGCAACAAACATATGCTTCCAAGCAACTAGGGTTTTGCTTTTCTTCACATGCTCATATCCTATGCAACCTGCAATCACTTTCTCTTATGTCTTCCACTGTCCAAACTAACCCACAGCCAGTCACAACACATCCAAGATCTCCAATAGCTTGCTCATGCTCCACAACAAATCAATATGAATGCTATCTCAATCATGTATAAAAAACTGGTATACCATAGCAATCATGTCACTACTGAATCACAAGAGTGTTGCTCACTCCATCAACCAAATCAACCAAATTGAACCACATCATAGAATCCATACCAAGAATGCCCTAAGCATTCACAACACATCAAACAATAGTATCCATCGAGACAATAATGAAACCATACCAGTGTCTCAGTGATAGATCTGAGGCCATAGAATGTAGATCTGGAACCTGCCTCATCATCCAAGAGCTTGGCACCAACTCAAATAAAAATCTCCATGATTTTATCCACTCGACGCTCCCTATACACAGTCATCCCACATGTACACTCACCCTATACACAACTAGTCTGTGTGTACACTCACCCTATACACAACCAGCCCACGTGTATACACACCCTATACACAGACAACCCGTGTGGACATCATAAAATATAATTTTATGTGAATCCAAGACTTTTGTCATCAAGATCTTTGACATTGCCAAAACTTTGATGCATCCATGAGATCCTCCTCTCGCTCTCTTCCTCAGAATAGATCTTCAATAATGCTCAAGAGATCCACACCAATAGGATTCTCTCACAAGAATCTCTCCATCAATAATCCACAAGATATTCACAAGAAGCTCTCCATTGATCCACCAAAGGACTCTTACCAAATGTGCATTTTACAGGAGATCCTAGCTTCTTATTTATACTTTCATCTTCTAGGTCACCTAACCCATTTTTAGGTTACTTAACTCATTTCTAGGTCACTTAACCTATTTTCCTTGTTTTAGGGTTAACCACTTTCCATGAATAGAAAATTCTCCAATACTTTATCATTTAAATATTCCTTATTGATTTTGTCACTTGATTTTATCATTTAAATAATCTTTCTTGATTTTGTCACTTTACTTTATCATTTAAATAATTATTTCTTCTTTTCATGCACTTTGACTTGTTTTACCTTTTGGGCCTTCAAGATATCACATGGGGGTCCTTCAACTTCGTAGATCCATAACTCTCAAACCGTGAAGAGTTATGTGACATTCCACATACCATCGGAAATGGCATTCCAAGCACTATCCATCTAGGATAGTTTCATCAACAAATTCATTTATCTTCATCTCATTAATCCACATGCAAGCATGGGTCCTCCAACCGTTCTTCTAGGATAACTCAATCTATAAAGCATCTTCCCATGAGGGCTTTCACCATAAGGAGACCACTTTGGAGTTCATCCATTTGTGCACATTATCAACTATGATAAGACAATAATGATTCATCTTTGCATCAATTCACCACTACATCATATATATATCAACTATGCATCATGTATCAATGAAAACTTATTGATCCATCTTCAACAATGCATCATATCAATGATCCATCTTTATCAATTGGTTTCCACTTGGACATCTATCATTCTCATCAAGGGCATCATATCAATTGGTTGACATCAATCAAACCAAACCATTTACATCAATGACCTATGATCCAACAATATCCCAAATAATCAAACCATTGGCATCAATAACAACATGATCCAACACTGTATAAAGAAGTGTAAGCAATGCAATGAAGCATAGTGAATAATATTGTGAATGTATCAATCATTGCTTGAGGAGTGTTATCCTTCCTTCAGGATTAATATATGGTGTTACACTACCTCAAGGGTTTTGACTATTTCTTGTGTTCAATATTTGGTGAGTGGTTTGGTGTTTATTATTGGTTTATTTTGATATTTATCTTCAAATCTATTTAGGTACTTAAAAAACTATGGGACACACTAGGAAGCTTATACAATTCGAAATCTCTGGTAAATAAGTTGTTTCTCAAAAATAAATTGTATTTTCTGAGAATGAGTGATGTTAGTTTGGTGACTAAGAATTTAAATGAATTTAATACCATTTTAATCCAATTGTCATCTATCGATATTAAAATCACTAAGGAGGATATTTGTATAATCCTATTATGTTATTTTCTGGACTCCTGGGATATCTTAGTTGTGGCTATAGGGAGTAATACAAACACATTAGCACCAAAAGATGTGGTTTCCTCTAAGTGGTCAGAAGAAATGAGAAGTAAGAACATGGAAGGATAGACCAAATATGCTTTGGTGGTGATAAGTCGACCAGTTGAGGTCAGTATAGGATTCAATGAGAAGTATTTGACTAATAGAAAGACAACAATGAATAAATGAGGTGATGTGTACATGGCGTCAACCAGTACACAGTCGGATCAAGGTGTTTTGTTGATCGACTAGTGCAGACCCTAGAACCCTCTGGCCGAGGTCCGCAGAGGATTGTTCTAAATCTGCCTTCCTGAGTCTGATTGACTCTTTGGTTTTCCCCACAGAGAATCCCTCACACACTCAGTGGTGTATCCACAGGTCCTTATGAGTATGTCCCATGTGATCAACCACAAATCACCACTCAAATCTCTCGATCTCAGTAAGATCGCGCCCTTTACCAAACCAGGACTTCAGGTTTCACGATTCCGCAATCCATGTTGTTGAGAGTTCTTGTTTCTACAACCTTCAAAACCCAAAATACCAAATTTTGATGCATTCAACAAAGGTTGGCTTCCAAATATAATTTTTACTTCATCGGGGTTTCGGACTTCATGATTTCGCAAATCCGAATGCAAGGCTCCCAGGTCTTCGACCTCCAAAACCCTGAAACGATAAACAAGGTTTGACCCCACCTATTTGATGAATACATGCCACCTGTCCACTCAAATAATTTCTATCTCTGACATGGACTCTCGCCACTTGTCCCTCTTCTCATCTTTAGGGACTTGAATAAGCCTCCGACTACCGTCCCTCTAACACCTCGAAATCCTGAATTCCCAAATGATCCTAGCGCTCCACTATCATGATCAACAGTCCACGTTGAGTATTACCTCCCGAAGGGTGGATTCATCCAATGCTTAACCTCCTCACAGCTTCACTGAATCCCATGGTCCTTGAAACTTCGTGAGCTCTCCTCGAAGAATTTCCACCACTCATTCCTTCCTTGACAACTTTTGTGAAATGAACCAGTCTTCTCCCACTGGGACTTTACTTTTGCGAGATGTTTTCAATCTACGTCTCCCTTTGAGTACTTTCAAAGGTGTTGACCCTCTTGAGATTTCTCTTTCAACTCAAGTCTCGAAATTACTCCTGCGCTCACTCCTTGCAACACTCTTTCAAATACTTCCAAGTATTTGATTCTTCAACTTTGTGCACCATCTACAACAACAATCCCTCACCTTTCAAACTTAGTTGATAAGGTTAAGGTCTCAACTAGCCTATGCACACCTTGCATGGCTTCTGTGCTCCACCTACACTTCTATTGGAATGAGATCAATAGTATCTCTCCTAAGCTTTCTGAGATAAAACTCAGAACCCTCATCAACGCACACCTTGTGAACGTTTCACTACACTCCTTGTAGGAACTTCTCTCACTCAGGAAGAGAAACAATTGAAACTCATTCTCTCTCTCTCTCAGACTTCAAACATTCAATATGAAATTGTACATACACAAAATATTAAAACAAATGCATAATAGAGAGAATAAATGACCATGAACATACCATTCACCATGTATAAACAAAAAACATCATAACACCATGAAATCTGATTCAAAGCTTCATATATTAATTCAAATCTCCTATACATGGACTCTTCCTTTCAACTCTCTGCTACAACTCTCTTCTCTTGTGCAATGCTAATGTTGCAACTAACTCTATGATACAAAGGCGAGGGTGTCTATATCTGTTTTACCTCCTATGTTCTATAACTATCTAATCTAACATTCATATCTACCTACTCTTATATTTAACAGACTTAAATGCCTTAATGTTCTACAGATGAGAGAAATCGCTCAAGATCTATTTACAACCTCCAATATATAAATGCAAAGTACGCCATCTTCCTAAATATTACATTAATGCCTTTTAAGTTCAAAATTCAAAACGATTCTGATGAAAATGTGTTCTTTTTCATTCTCCACGCATCTAGCTATTTCTTNCCACTACATCATATATATATCAACTATGCATCATGTATCAATGAAAACTTATTGATCCATCTTCAACAATGCATCATATCAATGATCCATCTTTATCAATTGGTTTCCACTTGGACATCTATCATTCTCATCAAGGGCATCATATCAATTGGTTGACATCAATCAAACCAAACCATTTACATCAATGACCTATGATCCAACAATATCCCAAATAATCAAACCATTGGCATCAATAACAACATGATCCAACACTGTATAAAGAAGTGTAAGCAATGCAATGAAGCATAGTGAATAATATTGTGAATGTATCAATCATTGCTTGAGGAGTGTTATCCTTCCTTCAGGATTAATATATGGTGTTACACTACCTCAAGGGTTTTGACTATTTCTTGTGTTCAATATTTGGTGAGTGGTTTGGTGTTTATTATTGGTTTATTTTGATATTTATCTTCAAATCTATTTAGGTACTTAAAAAACTATGGGACACACTAGGAAGCTTATACAATTCGAAATCTCTGGTAAATAAGTTGTTTCTCAAAAATAAATTGTATTTTCTGAGAATGAGTGATGTTAGTTTGGTGACTAAGAATTTAAATGAATTTAATACCATTTTAATCCAATTGTCATCTATCGATATTAAAATCACTAAGGAGGATATTTGTATAATCCTATTATGTTATTTTCTGGACTCCTGGGATATCTTAGTTGTGGCTATAGGGAGTAATACAAACACATTAGCACCAAAAGATGTGGTTTCCTCTAAGTGGTCAGAAGAAATGAGAAGTAAGAACATGGAAGGATAGACCAAATATGCTTTGGTGGTGATAAGTCGACCAGTTGAGGTCAGTATAGGATTCAATGAGAAGTATTTGACTAATAGAAAGACAACAATGAATAAATGAGGTGATGTGTACATGGCGTCAACCAGTACACAGTCGGATCAAGGTGTTTTGTTGATCGACTAGTGCAGACCCTAGAACCCTCTGGCCGAGGTCCGCAGAGGATTGTTCTAAATCTGCCTTCCTGAGTCTGATTGACTCTTTGGTTTTCCCCACAGAGAATCCCTCACACACTCAGTGGTGTATCCACAGGTCCTTATGAGTATGTCCCATGTGATCAACCACAAATCACCACTCAAATCTCTCGATCTCAGTAAGATCGCGCCCTTTACCAAACCAGGACTTCAGGTTTCACGATTCCGCAATCCATGTTGTTGAGAGTTCTTGTTTCTACAACCTTCAAAACCCAAAATACCAAATTTTGATGCATTCAACAAAGGTTGGCTTCCAAATATAATTTTTACTTCATCGGGGTTTCGGACTTCATGATTTCGCAAATCCGAATGCAAGGCTCCCAGGTCTTCGACCTCCAAAACCCTGAAACGATAAACAAGGTTTGACCCCACCTATTTGATGAATACATGCCACCTGTCCACTCAAATAATTTCTATCTCTGACATGGACTCTCGCCACTTGTCCCTCTTCTCATCTTTAGGGACTTGAATAAGCCTCCGACTACCGTCCCTCTAACACCTCGAAATCCTGAATTCCCAAATGATCCTAGCGCTCCACTATCATGATCAACAGTCCACGTTGAGTATTACCTCCCGAAGGGTGGATTCATCCAATGCTTAACCTCCTCACAGCTTCACTGAATCCCATGGTCCTTGAAACTTCGTGAGCTCTCCTCGAAGAATTTCCACCACTCATTCCTTCCTTGACAACTTTTGTGAAATGAACCAGTCTTCTCCCACTGGGACTTTACTTTTGCGAGATGTTTTCAATCTACGTCTCCCTTTGAGTACTTTCAAAGGTGTTGACCCTCTTGAGATTTCTCTTTCAACTCAAGTCTCGAAATTACTCCTGCGCTCACTCCTTGCAACACTCTTTCAAATACTTCCAAGTATTTGATTCTTCAACTTTGTGCACCATCTACAACAACAATCCCTCACCTTTCAAACTTAGTTGATAAGGTTAAGGTCTCAACTAGCCTATGCACACCTTGCATGGCTTCTGTGCTCCACCTACACTTCTATTGGAATGAGATCAATAGTATCTCTCCTAAGCTTTCTGAGATAAAACTCAGAACCCTCATCAACGCACACCTTGTGAACGTTTCACTACACTCCTTGTAGGAACTTCTCTCACTCAGGAAGAGAAACAATTGAAACTCATTCTCTCTCTCTCTCAGACTTCAAACATTCAATATGAAATTGTACATACACAAAATATTAAAAAAAATGCATAATAGAGAGAATAAATGACCATGAACATACCATTCACCATGTATAAACAAAAAACATCATAACACCATGAAATATGATTCAAAGCTTCATATATTAATTCAAATCTCCTATACATGGACTCTTCCTTTCAAATCTATGCTACAACTCTCTTCTCCTGTGCAATGCTAATGTTGCAACTAACTCTATGATACAAAGGTGAGGGTGTCTATATCTGTTTTACCTCCTATGTTCTATAACTATCTAATCTAACATTCATATCTACCTACTCTTATATTTAACAGACTTAAATGCCTTAATTTTCTACAGATGAGAGAAATCGCTCAAGATCTATTTACAACCTCCAAGATATAAATTCAAAGTACGCCATCTTCCTAAATATTACATTAATGCATTTTAAGTTCAAAATTCAAAACGATTCTGATGAAAATGTGTTCTTTTTCATTCTCCATGCATCCAGCTATTTCTTTGGCTTAGTCACATGCTTTGGGCTTTGCATGATTCTCCTGCATCATACTCCCTTGTTTGAAAATTTTCATGAACTCCTGTTCATGAGCTCTTGCAAGGTCTGTCCATGCTTCTAAATTTCTTCTTCATCTTCGCAACTGGCATCTTCAATTGGATGTCCCTTTTATTTGATCAAGTATTCAAAATACTCCTTCCTCCTAGTCTTTTTGTTGATTCTCTTGTCAATTATACTTTATATCTATGGATTTTAAGCTACAGGAATTTGTTTTTTCCATTGAACTTCTTTATGTTCATATTTGGTTCCTGCTTCTTCAACTCTGTAAGGGTACAAATCCGCAACATTGAATATCGATGAAATTTCGATCCCATCGAGTAATTCAATCTCATATGCATTTGCCCCAAATTTATTTACGACCTTGCACGGTCCAATATTTTTCATCTTCAGTTTGTTATATGTCCCCCTTGGGAACCTTTCCTTCCTCAAATGTGCAAGAATCAGATCACCAAATTCAAACTAAAGTTCTCGCCTGTGTTGATCTTATCTGTGCTTGTATTCTTGGCTCGAACTCTGCAATCGTTCCTTGTTTTTGCTATGAAGCTCCTTCATTACTTCCGGAAAATTCTTTGCACTGGCACTCCTAAATTCATTTTGTTCTGAATCTTTCAATTCAGAAACTCCACTTGGTTGCTTTCCATATACAATATGGAATGGACTCTGCCCTGTGCTTCTGTTGAGTGAACTATTGTAAGCAAATTCCGCCTGTGGAAAAATGCAATCCCATTGACTATGGTGTTCAGACACTAGGCTCCTTAGAAAATATCCCAAGCTCTTGTTCACAACTTTTGTTTTCCCATCCATCTAAGGATGATACGCTAAGATAAATGATAAACTTGTCCCCATCTTCTTCTAGAAATTCCTCCAAAAATTCCCAACGAATTTGGTATCTCGATCAGAAATAATACTCCTTGGAAAGCCATTAAGTCTAACGACTTCCTTGAAAAATAGGTTCGCAATATGAGTTGTGTCATTGGATTTCTGGCATGGTATGAAATGTGCCATATTGGAAAATATTTCTACTACCACAAAGATTGAATCACATACTCTTTGCATCCTTGGCAGTCCCAATATAAAATCCATGCTCACTACGTCCCATGACCTTGTAGGTATGGGTAATGGCTGGTATAACCTTGTGTTTTGCCTTCTCCCTTTTGTGTGCTGACAAATCCTGCATCTTTCCACAAATTTCTTAACATTTTTCCTCATCCCTAGCCAAAAATATGAGCCATTCAATTTTGATAATGTCTTATCATGACCGAAGTGTCCGTCCAATCCTCCACTATGTTTTTCTTTCAGCAAATTCTCCCTCATGAAGAATTTTTGAATACATAGCTGATTTCCCTTGAACAATAATCCATCTTGGATCATGTATTCAATCCATTAGGTTATGTCCCTAAGAATTGGATTCTCATATGCCTCATATGCTTCCTTAAAATCTGGATCATCCCTGTACATTTCTTTGAGGTTATGAAAACCCAAAGTTTTGACTCTGAATTCCTACATAAGCAAACATTTCCTTCTCAAAGAATCAACAACTTTGTTAGAAGTTCCATAAATATGCTTAGTCACAAAAGTAAAATTCTACATGAATTCAACCCATTTAGCATGTTTTTGGTTCAACTTCTCCTGTTGAGTCACGAATTGTAAAGAATGATTATCACTATACAAAACAAAATCCTTGGGAACCAAATAGTGCCTCCATTTATTTAGCGCTTGTATGACTGCATAGAATTCCTTGTCATATGTGGAGTACTTAACCTTTGCTTCATTCAGTTTCTCACTGAAGTATGCGATCGGTCTGTCATCTTGGCTCAAAACCGCTCCAGTTGCAAATCCACTCACATCACACTTGACCTGTAATGTCTTGCTGAAATCTGGAAAAACCAAAATTGGTTGCTCAGTGATCTTCTTCTTTAGCAAATTGAAACTCTTCTCTACTTCCTCTGTCCAGTGAAAAGATTTATGTCTTTTCTTCACCGTATCCATCATTGGTGTGCTAATCCCACTGAAATTTTGGATGAACTTCCTGTAGAAACTAGCCAAACCATGGAAGCTTCGAACTTCAGACACATTCTTCGATGATGGCCAATTCTTAATTGCATTTACCTTTTCGAGATCCATCTTCAACTCATTTGCAGAGATAACAAAGCCCAAATAAATGAGTTATGTCCTCATAAATGATTATTTCTTCATATTAATCAGCAATTTATCTTGCTGTAATCTCCTCATCGCTGTAGCTAAATGCTTTAAGTGTTCTACATTTGTCCTACTGTAAATTAATATATCATCAAGATATACAATGACGAATTTCCCAATGAAATCCTTCAAGACTTCGTTCATCAATCTCATGAAAGTACTGGGTTCATTTGTTAAACCAAATGGCATGACAAGACATTCATATAGTCCCTCATTCGTCTTGAATGTTGTCTTCCATTCATCACCTTCTCTCATGCGAATCTGGTGATACCCGCTTTTCAAATCAATCTTTGAAAAAAACTTTGGTCCAATTAAGCAATCCATCAAGTCATCCATCCTTGGCAATGGAAATCTATATCTGATGGTAATATTATTGATTTCCCTTGAGTCTGTACACATTCTCTAGCCTCCATCTTTCTTTGGGCTGAGTACTGTTGGAACAACACATGGACTCAAGATTTCTCTAATAAATCCCTTGTCCATTAATTCCTGGACTTGTCTCTTGACTTATTCATTCTCCTATGGCATCAAACTGTACACTGCTTTGTTTGGTAAACTGGCTCCAGGCATAAGATCAATGTGATGGCTTATACTCCTGTTCGGTGGCAATCAACAAGGTAGTTCGTCCACTACTATATCAGAAAACGCTTCTAGCAACTTCTGGATTTCCTTTGCTAAATCATCTACTCTCGTACTGGTTAAAACAATTCTAGGCTTCCTGACCACAACAAATTATGTGTATTCCTTCTTCTTAACTTCATTAAGAAGTTTCTTCCCACTCATGAGAAGTACATTGTTGCTCACCTCTGGTTTTACTTATTTGTCCTTAATTGGCAGCGACATATGAATTCTCCCATTTTTCTCTAGGGTGTACGTGTTCTTTCTCCCATCATGAATCACATTCCTATCATATTTCCATGGTCTACCCAAAAATAGATGACAAACATCCATGGGAATGACATCACACAATATTTCATCCTTATATCCCCCTATTTTAAATTCAACTAAGCATTGTTTAGTGACATTTACCTGATGTCCTTTTTGTAGCCATGAAACTCTGTATGGTCTTGGATGTACGATAGTATCTAGCTCCATCTTTTCTACCATCTCTGTAGATACGAGATTGTCTGTGCTACCTCTATTCACGATGACTTTGCATACCCTGTCTTTTGTTTTGCAAGCAGTTCAAAATAGACTGTTCCTTTGGGTTGGGTTCTCTGCCTCCTTTTCTGGCGTTAAGAGAACTTTCCTCATCATTAAGGATTTTCCACCCTCAACATATTCTGCCTCAACATTCCATCCTTTTGCTTCGACAATGTGAGTCTCACCATCATCTTTCTTTCTATCTAGACACTCATAAGATTTATGTCCATTTTTCTCACAGACAAAACATTTCACTTCACCTCCTCGGCCTCTTCCTCTTCCTCTAGCTCGAGGAAAAGTATTTCTATCAATATACTGCCCTCTCTGTGATCTCCCACCTCTCTCAGTTTGAGTTTGAGGTTTCTTCCCCTCTTCTTTAGGTCTCTGAGTTCTGTCTTGGGCAATTGTTTTGCCTCTGGCTCGACTTCTGCCTCAGCCTCTTTGACCTTGATTTTGGCTCAGCTTCTCTTCAGCTTTCAGAGCCATCTGATAAGCATCTTCTACAGTTTGAATGATCATCATGTTCATCTCATATTGGATGTCATATCTCAGACCATTCATGTACCTAGAAACCTTTTCATCATCACTTTCCTGATGACCTTCTCTGATGTTTATCTTGTAGAACTCTTCAGTGTATTCCTTCACTGACATCAAATTCTATCTCAAATTCTACATCCTCCAAAACAAAGTGATTTGATAATACTTGGGTATGAATTTGGATTTCATCTTTGCAACCATTCTATCCCAGCTTCTGATTTTCTACTTGCCTTTGCAGTGTCTGTTAGCCTGCAATTCATCCCACCATAGTGTTGCATGCCCTTTAAGTCTAGTGATAGCATGTTTGACCTTCTTATCTTCCTCGACATCCTCATAGTCGAAGTATTTATCCAGAGCTCTAATCCAGTCTAGAAGCTCTTCAACATCCAGGTTTCCCTCAAACATTGGAATGTCCATCTTTTCTCTGGCACTTATCCTTGCAACAACCCTAAATAGGCGTTCATCTGCAGCATCTTTGACTGCAATTTCCTCTCCTTCGTGTCCAGCTTCATTTTCACTTTAATCTTTTCTGATATCCCCAGCGTCGACTATGCACCTCTATGCTATCTCCATGGCATCAAGCCTGGCACGTAGTTCACGCATTTCCCTCTCCACTTCCGGATCAGGCATTGGTCTATCTCTTCTTCTTGGAAGCATGGTTGAAATGGTTATCTTTTCTCTGCTACAGAAAATAAATACTTGTATTGCAGCTCTGATACCACTTGGTGCATATCAGAGTATTGTTCTTCCTCCTGTTTCCTCCATCTACAATATACAAACAAAGTCAGGCTCTGATACCAAAATGGTGCATACCCCCAAACCCTCTGGCCGAGGTCCACGTAGGATCATTATAAATCTTCCTTCCTGAGTCTGATTGACTCTTTGGTTTTCCCCATAGAGAATCCCTCACACACTCAGCGGTGTATCCATAGTCCTTATGAGTATTCCCCATGTGATCAACCACAAAGCACCACTCAAATATCCCGATCTCAGTAAGATTGCACCCTTCGCTGAACCGAGACTTCAGGTTTCATGATTCCGCGATCCCTATTGTCGATAGTTCCTGTTTCTACAACCTCCAAAACCCAAAATGCTAAATTTCGATGCATTCAACAAAGTTTGGCTTCCCAATAGACTTTTTATTTCATTGGGGTTTCAGACTTCGTGACTTCACGAATCCAAATGCAAGGCTCCTAGCTCTTCGACCTCCAAAACCCCAAAACAGTCAATAAGGTTTGACCCCACCTATTTGATGAAGACATGCCACCTATCCACTCAAATTATTTCTATCTCTGATGTGGACTCTCACCACCTATCCCTCTTCTTGGCTTTCGGGACTTGAATAAGCCTCCAACTACCGTCCCTCTAACACTTCGAAATCCCAAATTCCGAAATGATCCTGGCACTCCACTATCACAATCAACGGTCCACGTTGAGTCTTACCTCCTGAAGGGTGTATTCATCCAACACTTAACCTCCTCACAACTTCACTGAATCCCTTGGTCCTCTCAACTTCGTGATCTCTCCTCTAATAATTTCCACCACTCATTCCCTCCTTGACAACTTTTGCGAAATGAACCAGTGTTCTCCCACTCCCTTTGAGTACTTTCAAAGGTGTTGACCCTCCTGAGATTTTTCTTGGAACTCAAGTCTCGAAAGTATTCCTGCACGCACTCCTTGCAACACTCTTTCAAATACTTCCAAGTATTTGATTCTTCAACTCTGTGCACCCTCTGCAACAACAATCCCTCACCTTTCAAACTTAGTTGATAAGGTTAAGGTCTCGACTAGCCTGCACACACCTTGCATGGCTTCTATGCTCCACCTACACTTCTACTGGAATGAGATTAACGGTATCTCTCCTGAGCTTTCTGAGATAAAACTCAGAACCCTTGTCAACGCAGACCTTGCGAATGTTTCACTGCACTCCTTGCAGAAAATTCTCTCACTCAGGAAGAGAAACAATTAAAACTCATTCTCTCTCTCTCTCAGAATTCAAACATTCAATATGAAATCATACATAAACACAGTATTAAAACAAATACATAACAGAGAGAATAAACGAACATGAACATACCATTCACCATGTATAAACAGAAAACATCATAACACCATGAAATCTGATTCAAAGATTCATATATTAATTCAAAGCTCCTATACATGGACTCTTCCTTTCAACTCTCTGCTACAATTTTCTTCTTCTGTGCTATGCTAATGTTGCAACTAACTCTATGATACAAAGGCGAGGGTGTCTATATTTGTTTTCCCTCCTATGTTCTATAACTGTCTAATCTAACCTTCATATCTACCTACTCTTATATTTAACAGACTTAAATGCCTTAATGTTCTACAGATGAGAGAAATCACTCAAGATCTGTTTACAACATCCAAGATATAAATGAAAAGTCCGCCATCTTCCTAACTATTACATTAATGCCTTTTAAGTTCAAAATTCAAAACAGTTCTTATGAAAATGTGTTATTTTTCTTTCTCTGCGCGTCCATCTATTTATTTCGCTTAGTCATGTGCTTTGGGCTTTGCATGATGCTCCTACATCATCGACTCAGGAGAATCCTACAATTTGACACCACATAGAGAATGGTTTTGCGAGTATGAACAATATGATGGATGTGACATGTTCTTGGCGAAAGACTCGACAACCAAAATTGTTGAACAAGGAAGAGTTTGACTGATACTATAGGATGGGAGGAAAATAACCCTTCCAATTTTGTTACACATTCCCAGTTTAGCAAGAAATTTCATATATGTTATAAGATAAGTGATGTTGGAGTAGACACTCTATTTCAAAAGGATTCCTGCAAGATGGTTAGAGGTGAGATGGTCTTAATGAAAGGAGTTTATATTGGAACCCTATACAAGATGTTAGGGAATGTCAACTCGATTGGATGCAAAAACATGGTTTCTCCTGAATCTGACTCAACATTGACTCAAATCAACTCGACTCAGATTGAATCGGTACAAACCGACTCAACAAGAGATGATAAAATCGACCCGACTAAACTATGGTATGAGAGGATGGGACAAATTGGAGAAAAATAACTTTGAGATATGAAAAACAAAGGTATGGTCAAAGGTTTTCTTGAAAGTGGTTTATATGTTGACTTTTGTGAACATTTCATATATGGAAAACAAAGTTGGGTGAGGTTCCCATCTGGAGTGACAAGGGAAAATATGATTCTATAATTGGTGCATAGTTATGTTTTTGGCATGTTTATAGTGTATTCCCTTGGTGGATCCCTGTATTATGTATCCTTCATAGATTATTTTTCTAGGAATACATGGATATATTTCCTAAGGAAGAAATTAGAGGTTTTCAAGAAATTTAAAGAGTTTAAATCTCTTGTAGAAAACCAAACATATAAGAATATTAAGGTGTTGAGAACTGACAATGGTGGTGAATTATTTGGAAAATAATTTTATCAGTTCTGCAAACAGTGTGTCATATCACAAGAAAATACCACACCATATTCCCCACAACAAATGGAGTTGACGAGAGAATGAAAAATAAGTTGATGGATAAGGAAAGGAGCATGCTTAGTGGTGTTGGGCTCACATAATAATTCAGGGAGGAGGTAATCAACACTCCAAGATATCTGGTGAATATGTCTACCTTGTTGGTGCTAGTCGACATGAGGTATGGTCAAGTAAGAAGCCTTCAATTGCACATATAAAATTATTTGGTTGTAATGTATTTGTCCATGCTCCCAAGGAAAAGAGGAGAAAGTTGGAAAAGAAGGCAATCAAATGTAGTTTTATTGGATATAAAGAAGGAATGCAAGGATATAAGCTCTTGGAACTTGCATCAAGGAGAAAAATGTATAGTCGAGATGTGGTCTTCAGATAAGTCGGAGCTAAGTTTGAGCTTGAAGAAGTTGTTCGGACCAAAAATAATCCTGAGACGGTGTTGTTTGAACTGAGAAATGAAAATTATGATTCAGATGAGTCTAATGAATATGAGGAAGAGGTGTAACAATAGACTCTGGTTGTAAGGAGGTCATAAAGACTAAGAAAACTAGTCAAAAGGTATAGTCCACCCAACCTCCATTCCACATTCGTGTTAACTTCCATCGATGATGAGCCTAGGTCGATCATTGAGGAAGTCAACTCCACAAAAGGTAAAATCTAGAAGGACACCATGTTCAAAGAGATTGAATCCTTGCACAAGAATGAGACACGGGATTTAGTCAAGTTACCTAGTAGAAGAAATACCATCAGTAGAAAATGGGTATTCAATATTAATATGAATGCCATAGGACAAGTTGAGAAGTTCAAAGCTTGAGTTGTAGAGAAATTTTATTCCCAAGTCGAGGGAGTTGACTTCGGTGAGATTTTTTCCCCTATTTAAAAACCGATTTCAATTAGAGTAGTAATGTCTTTGACTACAACATTTGATATGGAAATAGAATAGATGGATGTGAATAAAAAAATCCTACATGGGGACCTGGAAGAAGAAATATACATGAAACAACCTAAAGGATTTGTAGTAAATGGAAAGAAACAGTTGGTGTGAAAAATGAAAATATCCCTCTACGGTCTAAAGAAATCACCAAATATGTGGTACCATAAGTTTGACACATACATCCTTATTTTGGGATTTGTGAGAAGCAAATATGATCACTACATATATTCCAAGGAAGACGGTGGGAATTTCATACATGTAGCTTTGTATGTCGGTGAAATGTTCTTGATTGGGAACAACATGGATGAAATAACTGAGGCGAAGAATAAACTATCCTCCAAGATTAACATGAAGGATCTCGGTGCAACTAACTTCATTCTATGAATCGAGATTAAGAGAGATTGAGCCACTAGAAAGATCTGGTTGAATCAAACAAAGTATATTGAAACAATTCTGAAACATTTCAACATGCAGGATTGAAAGCCAGTGAANGAAACCTTTTCATCATCGCTTTCCTGATGACCTTCTCTAATGTTTATCTTGTAGAACTCTTCAGTGTATTCCTTCACTAACATCAAATTCTATCTCAAATTCTACATCCTCCAAAACAAAGTGATTTGATAATACTTGGGTATGAATTTGGCTTTCATCTTTGCAACCATTCTATCCCAGCTTTCGATTTTCTACTTGCCTTTGCAGTGTCTGTTAGCCTGCAATTCATCCCACCATAGTGTTGCATGCCCTTTAAGTCTAGTGATAGCATGTTTGACCTTCTTATCTTCCTCGACATCCTCATAGTCGAAGTATTTATCCAGAGCTCTAATCCAGTCTAGAAGTTCTTCAACATCCAGGTTTCCCTCAAACATTGGAATGTCCATCTTTTCTCTGGCACTTATCCTTGCAACAACCCTAAATAGGTGTTCATCTGCAGCATCTTTGACTGCAACTTCCTCTCCTTCGTGTCTAGCTTCATTTTTACTTTAAGCTTTTCTGATATCCCCAGCGTCGACTATGCACCTCTATGCTATCTCCATGGCAACAAGCCTGGCACGTAGTTCACGCATTTCCCTCTCCACTTCTGGATCAGGCATTGGTCTATCTCTTC
Source organism: Picea glauca (assembly GCA_000966675.3). Lineage (NCBI taxonomy): Eukaryota > Viridiplantae > Streptophyta > Pinopsida > Pinales > Pinaceae > Picea > Picea glauca. Next base: position 34,700 of record JZKD02S1751733.1, read on the forward strand.
TTCTCGGAAGCATGGTTGAAATGGTTATCTTTTCTCTGCTACAGAAAACAAAGACTTGTATTGCAGCTCTGATACCACTTGGTGCATATCAGAGTACTGTTCTTCCTCCTGTTTCCTCCATCTACAATATACAAACAAAGTCAGGCTCTGATACCAAAATGGTGCAGACCCCCAAACCCTCTGGCCGAGGTCCACGTAGGATCATTCTAAATCTTCCTTCCTGAGTCTGATTGACTCTTTGGTTTTCCCCATAGAGAATCCCTCACACACTCAGCGGTGTATCCACAGTCCTTATGAGTATTCCCCATGTGATCAACCACAAAGAACCACTCAAATATCCCAATCTCAGTAAGATCGCACCCTTCGCTGAACCGGGACTTCAGGTTTCATGATTCTGCGATCCCTATTGTCGATAGTTCCTGTTTCTACAACCTCCGAAACCCAAAATGCTAAATTTCGATGCATTCAGCAAAGGTTGGATTCCCAATAGACTTTTTATTTCATTGGGGTTTCAGACTTCGTGACTTCACGAATCCAAATGCAAGGCTCCCAGCTCTTCGACCTCCAAAACCCCAAAACAGTCAATAAGGTTTGACCCACCTATTTGATGAAGACATGCCACCTATCCACTCAAATTATTTCTATCTCTGATGTGGACTCTCACCACCTATCCCTCTTCTTGGATTTCGGGACTTGAATAAGCCTCCAACTACCGTCCCTCTAACACTTCGAAATCCCAAATTCCGAAATGATCCTGGCACTCCACTATCACAATCAACAGTCCACGTTGAGTCTTACCTCCTGAAGGGTGTATTCATCCAACACTTAACCTCCTCACAACTTCACTGAATCCCTTGGTCCTCTCAACTTCTTGATCTCTCCTCTGAGAATTTCCACCACTCATTCCCTCCTTGACAACTTTTACGAAATGAACCAGTGTTCTCCCACTCCCTTTGAGTACTTTCAAAGGTGTTGACCCTCCTGAGATTTTGCTTGGAACTCAAGTCTCGAAAGTATTCCTGCACGCACTCCTTGCAACACTCTTTCAAATACTTCCAAGTATTTGATTCTTCAACTCTGTGCACCCTCTGCAACAACAATCCCTCACCTTTCAAACTTAGTTGATAAGGTTAAGGTCTCGACTAGCCTGCACACACCTTGCATGGCTTCTATGCTCCACCTACACTTCTACTGGAATGAGATTAACGGTATCTCTCCTGAGCTTTCTGAGATAAAACTCAGAACCCTTGTCAACGCAGACCTTGCGAATGTTTCACTGCACTCCTTGCAGAAAATTCTCTCACTCAGGAAGAGAAACAATTAAAACTCATTCTCTCTCTCTCTCAGAATTCAAACATTCAATATGAAATCATACATAAACACAGTATTAAAACAAATACATAACAGAGAGAATAAACGAACATGAACATACCATTCACCATGTATAAACAGAAAACATCATAACACCATGAAATCTGATTCAAAGATTCATATATTAATTCAAAGCTCCTATACATGGACTCTTCCTTTCAACTCTCTGCTACAATTTTCTTCTTCTGTGCTATGCTAATGTTGCAACTAACTCTATGATACAAAGGCGAGGGTGTCTATATTTGTTTTCCCTCCTATGTTCTATAACTGTCTAATCTAACCTTCATATCTACCTACTCTTATATTTAACAGACTTAAATGCCTTAATGTTCTACAGATGAGAGAAATCACTCAAGATCTGTTTACAACATCCAAGATATAAATGAAAAGTCCGCCATCTTCCTAACTATTACATTAATGCCTTTTAAGTTCAAAATTCAAAACAGTTCTTATGAAAATGTGTTATTTTTCTTTCTCTGCGCGTCCATCTATTTATTTCGCTTAGTCATGTGCTTTGGGCTTTGCATGATGCTCCTACATCATCGACTCAGGAGAATCCTACAATTTGACACCACATAGAGAATGGTTTTGCGAGTATGAACAATATGATGGATGTGACATGTTCTTGGCGAAAGACTCGACAACCAAAATTGTTGAACAAGGAAGAGTTTGACTGATACTATAGGATGGGAGGAAAATAACCCTTCCAATTTTGTTACACATTCCCAGTTTAGCAAGAAATTTCATATATGTTATAAGATAAGTGATGTTGGAGTAGACACTCTATTTCAAAAGGATTCCTGCAAGATGGTTAGAGGTGAGATGGTCTTAATGAAAGGAGTTTATATTGGAACCCTATACAAGATGTTAGGGAATGTCAACTCGATTGGATGCAAAAACATGGTTTCTCCTGAATCTGACTCAACATTGACTCAAATCAACTCGACTCAGATTGAATCGGTACAAACCGACTCAACAAGAGATGATAAAATCGACCCGACTAAACTATGGTATGAGAGGATGGGACAAATTGGAGAAAAATAACTTTGAGATATGAAAAACAAAGGTATGGTCAAAGGTTTTCTTGAAAGTGGTTTATATGTTGACTTTTGTGAACATTTCATATATGGAAAACAAAGTTGGGTGAGGTTCCCATCTGGAGTGACAAGGGAAAATATGATTCTATAATTGGTGCATAGTTATGTTTTTGGCATGTTTATAGTGTATTCCCTTGGTGGATCCCTGTATTATGTATCCTTCATAGATTATTTTTCTAGGAATACATGGATATATTTCCTAAGGAAGAAATTAGAGGTTTTCAAGAAATTTAAAGAGTTTAAATCTCTTGTAGAAAACCAAACATATAAGAATATTAAGGTGTTGAGAACTGACAATGGTGGTGAATTATTTGGAAAATAATTTTATCAGTTCTGCAAACAGTGTGTCATATCACAAGAAAATACCACACCATATTCCCCACAACAAATGGAGTTGACGAGAGAATGAAAAATAAGTTGATGGATAAGGAAAGGAGCATGCTTAGTGGTGTTGGGCTCACATAATAATTCAGGGAGGAGGTAATCAACACTCCAAGATATCTGGTGAATATGTCTACCTTGTTGGTGCTAGTCGACATGAGGTATGGTCAAGTAAGAAGCCTTCAATTGCACATATAAAATTATTTGGTTGTAATGTATTTGTCCATGCTCCCAAGGAAAAGAGGAGAAAGTTGGAAAAGAAGGCAATCAAATGTAGTTTTATTGGATATAAAGAAGGAATGCAAGGATATAAGCTCTTGGAACTTGCATCAAGGAGAAAAATGTATAGTCGAGATGTGGTCTTCAGATAAGTCGGAGCTAAGTTTGAGCTTGAAGAAGTTGTTCGGACCAAAAATAATCCTGAGACGGTGTTGTTTGAACTGAGAAATGAAAATTATGATTCAGATGAGTCTAATGAATATGAGGAAGAGGTGTAACAATAGACTCTGGTTGTAAGGAGGTCATAAAGACTAAGAAAACTAGTCAAAAGGTATAGTCCACCCAACCTCCATTCCACATTCGTGTTAACTTCCATCGATGATGAGCCTAGGTCGATCATTGAGGAAGTCAACTCCACAAAAGGTAAAATCTAGAAGGACACCATGTTCAAAGAGATTGAATCCTTGCACAAGAATGAGACACGGGATTTAGTCAAGTTACCTAGTAGAAGAAATACCATCAGTAGAAAATGGGTATTCAATATTAATATGAATGCCATAGGACAAGTTGAGAAGTTCAAAGCTTGAGTTGTAGAGAAATTTTATTCCCAAGTCGAGGGAGTTGACTTCGGTGAGATTTTTTCCCCTATTTAAAAACCGATTTCAATTAGAGTAGTAATGTCTTTGACTACAACATTTGATATGGAAATAGAATAGATGGATGTGAATAAAAAAATCCTACATGGGGACCTGGAAGAAGAAATATACATGAAACAACCTAAAGGATTTGTAGTAAATGGAAAGAAACAGTTGGTGTGAAAAATGAAAATATCCCTCTACGGTCTAAAGAAATCACCAAATATGTGGTACCATAAGTTTGACACATACATCCTTATTTTGGGATTTGTGAGAAGCAAATATGATCACTACATATATTCCAAGGAAGACGGTGGGAATTTCATACATGTAGCTTTGTATGTCGGTGAAATGTTCTTGATTGGGAACAACATGGATGAAATAACTGAGGCGAAGAATAAACTATCCTCCAAGATTAACATGAAGGATCTCGGTGCAACTAACTTCATTCTATGAATCGAGATTAAGAGAGATTGAGCCACTAGAAAGATCTGGTTGAATCAAACAAAGTATATTGAAACAATTCTGAAACATTTCAACATGCAGGATTGAAAGCCAGTGAAKGTGCCAATTCATGTGRAAGAAAGGCTAACTATTGAATAGTGTTCAAATATAGAGGAAGAAATRTAGGACATGGCACRTGTTCCCTATGCAAGTGTTCTTGGTAGTCTAATGTATGCGATGGTATGAAATCGACCTGAAATTACCCATGTAGTGGGAGTGTTAAGTAGGTACATGTCGACACCTTGAAARGAGAAATGGACAAATGTCAAGAGATCATTCAAGTTGTGTGGCATGAAGGACTTGCTATATGCTACCAAGGAAAACCTTGAGGTGATAGTGGCAAATTAAATGTACATGGCTTTATYGACGTCGTCTGGGTTAAAGATATGGATYGATGGAGGTCGACCAATGGATATGTCTTCAAGATGTTTGGTGGAGTAATAATCTAGATGAGTAAGTGACAGGAGTTCGGTACCTTGTCAATGACAAAATATGAATACATGGAATCCACTCATGGAAGAAAATAAGCCGTATGGAAACAAAAGTTGTGTTAAGGAATTAGGTTTGAGAAGAGAGGTATGAAAGCAAGTTGTGATAGTCAAAGATAAATATTTTTGGCAAAGAACCCTTCTTATCATTTGAAGACTAAGAACATTGATGTACCATACCATTTTGTAAGAGATATGGTGGAAAGCAACAAGGTGCTACTAGAGAAAATAGACACATTGGAAAACATAGAAAACCCGTTGACCAAGTCTGTGAGTGTTGTGAAGTTCTCTTGGTGCAGAGAGTAAATGGGCATTGTTTTCTTGGGTCTGTGAACAAAATTTCAAGAATCTCTTGTTTCAACAAAGAATACAACAAGTGGCAGAATTTTGGGTTGTTATATTCTTTGGAGTTAAATCCTAGTCAAGGTGAATTGAATGACGGTCAAAGTTGAGGTGGATTGACAATAGATCGAGAGTCTAGGTAGATTGGCAGTAATTCGAAGATCGAGGTTAGTTGACCAAGTAAATTAAAAGTTAAAGGTTCAGGTGGTTCGACATGGTAAAGGCATATAAAACAAGTTGGAGAGGTCAACCAACAAGATTTTTACATGTGGGAATGTGGAGACTGACTGAATACCAAATGAAGGCCGGCTGATAGTCTACTAGTAATATGACTTGGATTCGATTGTAACAGAATCCTAAGATTCGCAAGATTTGTAGCCAATGATCTACATGGATCTGTAACAATTTTTTGGGGAACTAAGTATTTAGGATTTTTCCTATTGTAAATCCTATAAAGAGGCATGTTGTTAGTTAATAAAGGCTAATAATGAACAAACATGAATCGTAGGATATCCAATTTTTAGATAAATATTTAGATGTAGGTTTTTGGTCATGCAATTGTAATCCATATTGGATACATATTGTTTCTTGTATAGGAAATAGGGTATGATGTGGATTGTGTCTTAGGTGTGGACCAAGTTTAGACATGTAACCTTTTATTCATATTGAATAAGGAAATAAGAGAGCATAACGCTCAAGGAATGTTGGTTTTCCCGGTTTCGGTTTCGAGGGTAAAATCTCTGTGTACTATATGATTTCTTTGTCATTTTCATTATTGATTAAATTCTTATTCTCTTATGATAGGCTTAGTGTGGACGTGTTTCTCATGTCCTGATAATATCAAGAAGCTAAAAATTTGTATCTAGTTTCAAGAAGTAGTATTTGAATAAATGAATGGTTTTCTAAAAAATGAAGATTTCTATAAATAAATACAAGGGACTCATTCTTAGGGTCGACACTTTGGGGAATTTAATAGGCTCTTAAAAAAAAAATTGTTTGATCAGAAACGTCAAGCAAAAATAGATAGCAAAATAAGAAAGCATCAAGAGATTCATCCCATGCATTATGTTTCAATATGTAATTATTATTCCTTTTTTTGTCTGTGTTCTTGTAAAATCCACCCCTCTCATCTAACTTATTGTATCAAACCCCATCAATAAAATCTCAATAATCAAGTTATGCAACATATTTAGTTTTAATATGTGGTGTATAACCATGACATAGAAGTGTTTTCCTCTTTAATAATGAGCATTTTTTGTCATTTCTTCATATGCTTAAACGATATGTAGAGGGTACCTCCCTATATTTGAATATTTGAATATTTGTAAATCTTTGAAGCATGTTTTATTTATTTGTATACATGTGATAAAACTATTAAATTCTTAGTTTCTCAACATGTTATTCTATTTCCATAGTATACAAGATTCATTCTCTACGGTTCCTTATATTTTTATCTTGTTTTTATTCTAATTCACCACTTCACTCACCCTTAAATATAAATTGTATGAAAAACCCATGGACATATGCCTCTTAGAGATGATATGTTTTAATATATGAAATGATGTTGTTTGAGGAATGAGAGATTTGAAAGATAGAGAGAGAGAAAAGCTTACCAAATCTTGCACAATTTTCCTTATTGCAAGAATGGATTTAAGACTCGTCCTGCTTCTTATCCCTTGGGGTTCCTTGACATCAATACAATGAAAACCTAGAACATCTTGAGGGATAACATCTAAAATGGTGTTGTTTCCAAGGAAGGATTTTTCAAGACATATTTTCCTTGGATACAAAATTGCAAGATCTAATCCTTGATGGTGAACAAGCCTTAGATATTTGGCTATTAATATTTCACCTAGTGACTACATAGAAGAAAAATATGGAATCTCTCAAAATATACACCAGAGGTAACCCTGATCCTATTCAGGTTTCAATATATCCATATTTAGAATGCCTCATGAACTAGAGGAACATTACATAATGTCAAATCTCTTTTGCTTCAAGTAACCTTTTTGTTATTCAAAGAAGTGTTGAACCTATATATCTAATTGATATTCCTATATATTTTCATTATTATTCAAAGTTTCCCCTAGAACCTTTGATATATTTGCAAAATTCACCTTTATAATTATGTCAACAAGTAAGTTCTTCCCTGCAACCCTTCTTGAAAAGTCTTGTTTCTCCTTTGTCCTTCAAAGCTAATAACCTCATATTGAAAAATCTTATGGTTTTTTTAGGTGGAGGGAGAGTTGGGGGAAATAATCCACCCCCACAACCTTTAAATCCTTGGGTCACTACCATATATGGCCCATTAAATATTATCATAAATTTTCATGATCTCCCTAAGAATTACTCAAAGCTTTTACCCAAATATGATGGAGAAAAGATGCATTCCACTGAAGAACACATAGCTTCCATTCATGAATTCAGATACATTATATTTGTGTAGCATGACACCATCTTCATGAGTCTATTTTTCCAAACTTTAGAGGGACATGCTAGATAGTCACTCAGAGAGCTTCGTGTTGCTTCAACTAATAGCAACTAGGCTCTATAATATGCATTTATGAGACAATGGGATGAAAAAAGAGACAATTTATACTACCTAACTGAGTTTGGTTCTATTGGCACAGGGGAAGACCCAGGGGTCAATGCTCAACAGAGCACCAACAAAACCCTAAATACCAACCCTTTTGGCAACACCTGCGAAGCAGATGAAGTTTCACCCGAGGTAGAGGCAGGGGTGGTTGCAGGACTCAGATGTATGCAACCTTAGCTGAGACACCTATTTGGTATTACAACACCTTTACAGAGAAACCATAAAGAAAAAATAAACCACAACACAAGATATACGTGGTTCACCCCTAGCCCGGGGCTACATCCACCAACTCTTCTTCTTCTTTATTATCTTCTGTCAATATTCTACATGCACAGAGCCACAAGATCCTACTCTGCATAGGACAGGAGATATGCATGAACCTCACTAGATCCTCCTTCCCCGATCTAGGTTACAGCACAAAGATTCTACTCAATCTCTTACAATCACATGCACTTAGATCTATAAGTCTCACATAGTATGCATGAAGCATCTACAATCCACACTTGCACTTAGCACTTAGAACTTAGCACTTAGCACTTAGCAAGGTACAAAAAGACCTTCTCCCTTTCTTACCTCACCTAGACTTGTATTTATAGATAAAAAAAAGGGCCTAAACATGGGTAAACCTATGAGCCAACATTCCCATACCCATTACATAGTCCAAAACCCAAAAATCCCTAAAAAGGGGTCGAGATCCTACGATCTCCACTTCAACTTGAGCTCCTCCTTTGAAAGCCTGTCGAAGTCCCAAAAGTAGGTAAAAGATGACCAAGGATCCTAAAAACTTGGTCAAGGGCCAAAAGGCCCCCAACACTCACCTGTGACTCATCCTGAGTCACTCTGATATGGGTAGCTCTGCTTCCAAATCCTCGAGCTACTTCGACTTGTTGTTGTGCCAAATCCTCCTGCTCATAGAAATATTGGATAAATTCTTCATTGGCAGGTCCCTCCAGGCATTGTTCAGCTGTTGTGATGACTTGCTCCAGTTCTTCTTCGCAGCCTTCAATCTACGCAAACAGTTGGCAAGCCTCATCCTGTATTGGTTGGAGCCTCTAAGTCACTTCCATGAATTTGCTTTGAATGGTGTGGAACTATTGCTAAGAAGTGTGTTGTTCCTGGGATCACTTCATCCTTTAAACTGTGAACATGGGCTTCAAATGTGCCTGTACTGTTTGTTCTTATTGCTTTGCCTCCTAGAGCTATGACTCCAGTGCCTTCAATTCAGGATCCTCAGTGAGTCACTCATAGTTTTGGGCACTGTGATCACTTAGTTGTTTACATTACATGGTGAGTGCCTTGATTCTCTCAAATACGCTTCGATCAATTGCTTCTCTTTGATATCATACATCCTACAGAGTGTTGGGCACTGTTCGTAGCTCCATATCTACAATTATTTGTTGAAGTTGTTGGATAGCTTCCGCAAGATGTGCTACTTGATTCTCTACTGGTTCTTTCACTCTTTTCTCTAATCTTGTCATAGAGAGAAGTGATCTGTTGATTGCTTCTTTGACTCCAAGATGCTCTGTGAGCAACTTCTCTTTCTCTTGTTGGATTTGTGGTTTCTCCTCTTCAAACTTTGTTTGGAGAGAAACCTTCTCCTGCTGCGCAACTCAATGTTTCTCTATGACTACTTTTTTCAATTGATTTAGGGCCTCTGCATCCTATTTTGTTTCTTCATCTGTGCGACGAAGGTGAGCTTCAGTCTCATCAGCTAGTATGCGGAGTTGGGTAGGCTCATCTCCCAAATCTGGTGCTTCTAATGGTGGGGGCGTGACTAGATTGAAGGGCATGTTGTACCCCTCTGAGTTCAAACTCGATTATGTCATACATCTCTTCTTGATTGGGTTCATGTTTCTATAAGACATCCTATGAGGCATCTACTATAGCGGAAATGATGAAGTCAAGTCATCGACCATGAGCATGGTTCACATTGTGGTTTTTCTTGCTCTTGAATTCTTCCGTGAGGTAGGTTTCATTGGGGAAACCATTATTTTCTTTGAGGGATCAACCTCATCAACAGGATCCCTAGGCAATGTTGCTTCTCCTTGCTTTTGCTAATATTCTTTTCCATTGCTCTCTTCTCTATCTACTTCATCATCACCTCCTCATCCAGGTGATACTGAAAAAGTTTCATCTGATTCACTGCTCAGGTTTTGTACTTCTTCAGTCTTCTTCCTTCTATTGGTTCCAGGTGTGTCGTGTTCTTTGTGAGTGGCCTCTGAGCTCCCAATTAGTTCATGATTATAAATTTTTGCAGGGTCAGTAGGAATGAGGAGATCTGCAGACCAATCCTTGGTTATCTCCTCGATGTCCTCCTCTATGAGCTTATAGTATTACTGAAGGTTAGGATGGTTCGGATCCATGAGCAGTGGACGGGGAGGATTGCACTCCTCTCATTGATGAAGCTTGCATTTCGACAGACATCACCTTCTCAGCCATAAGGTCAATTAGAACTTCTTCGATGATTTTCTCTGTAGCACTGATCTCGGCTGACATGCATGCTTACATCAAATAACTCAGGTGGATGAATGAGTGCTCAAAGTAATAGAACATGTGTCAATCACAATAAACACAATGTGGTAGTAAGGGGTTGGCTTAGATACAATTCGCAAAAGTGTTCTTGGTGCACAGTAGAAGGAATAAGTAGACACGATGTAACAGATCTCTCCAATGGATGGGAGGCCTTCATCAATGTGGTTCTATCTGTTTTTGTGCAGTCCCAATGGTATGATGGCGAGCTTTCAAGCCATAACTACTATTCTAACCATTTGGGGCATCATGATAATGGTTATAATGATTTCAATGGCTATATTTATTTGCCATGGCGAAGTGCCATGTTGTGTTATTCTGATATCCCGACGAAGTTCCAGTTTTTCAAACCTTCCTTCTGCAAAGTCTCTTCTGGAACCTTCTGCAACTTTTCTATCTTTTCTCTCTTCTTATTGAGATTTATAGCCTTCTTCCCTGTAACATTTATCTCGATATTCCTCTTTCCATTATGATTCTTATGTCCTTTTATAATAGTAAATTCACGTTGTTGATGGTATTTCGTAGGGTTCAAGGCCAATACTTCTTCTCTATATGGAGTGGGTGCTCTACTCTTTTGTGAGTCTACGTGTGTTCTTTCCACTTCAATATCCAAGTTTCTGGTTCTGAACAACTTTGATCTATTCACTTGTTCTTCAATCAATTGTGCTATCCTCCTAGTCATGAAATCTTTTAATTCTTGCTTCTTTTTTTCTAAGACTTCCTCTTCTTTTCTTCTGGCCTAATATTTCTCAATCCAAGTTTTTCCTAGTAATATAGAAAATGCGGCGTTGTTCTTAATCAATTTAGCAACCTCAAAATCTTCTTTTGTCAAAGTTCTATGAGCAGTCATAGATATCTGGGTGAGTCTTCCACATAGAATTATCATATTTCCTCTAAATAATCCTATTCCTCCTAATGAAGGAATCATAGCAGGCTTTCCCAAAATTTCCCAAGTTATTTCTGTCATGATATTCACTTGTGTTTCCTCATCCAAAACATAGTCAATGTCAAAGTCTCCTAGTCTTGTTTCTGTGCATTCATTTTCTTTGAATATCTCTGATAAGTTGATATTTATGTGATCATTCATGGTTTATTTCATCTGTTGCAATACATTCTCTAATTCTTTATGGGGTTCTTCCATTGTCTTAGTTTCTTGATCTTCCTTAAGGTTTTCATGTCTCATATTCATTCTTTCAACCTTAGAAATCATTCTAGGTCAATCCAAAACTTCATGGTCCATATCTTGAATAGAAATACAACTAGGTCTTTTACCAAGGCATTCCTTAGTAATATGTCCTGGTATTCTACAATTATAACAAAGGGTTAATCCTCTCTTTCTTTGAAATGATCCCCAAACTTTCCTTTATTGCGCACTAGGATCATAGTAGCTATCTTGCAAAAAACTATTTCTAGGTTCCTGCATCCATTTTTTAGTCCAAACATTCTTTCTATGCATAGGAATAACATATCTTTCATCATTTATATCAAATCTACTCATATCAAATCTTCTTTCATCTATCTGTGCCCTATTTTTCAAACTAAGCCAAAATTTATCAAACATACCTAGATCCATTGTTTTGAAACAAACATTTCCACTTATCTTACCTTTTCAATCAAAAAATTTCACTGTTCTTACCTTTATCAGAGCAAAAAGTTTTAATATCTTACCCCTTTTCTTCATATCTAACTTTTTTTCTTAGCACATAGCTTCACAAGTGAAGTAGACTACTGCGCACTAACATATCTATGCACACAACTTTCTTTTCTTCATTTCCCAGCAATCACAGTTTCGAGTCCTGGCAGCGGAACCATTTGTTGGTACAGGGGCAGACCCAGGGTTCAATGCTCAATAGCGCACCAACAAAACCCTAACTACCATCCCTTTAAACAAAACTTGTGAAGTAGATGGAGTCTAACCTGAGGTAGAGGCAGGGGTGGTTGCATGACTCAGATGTCTGCAACCTTAGCTGAGACACCTATCTATGATTACAACACCTTTACAAAGCACTTAGCAATTATAGTTCATTAGTATTTAATCAGTATCTACTCCGCAATAAAAACCCTAATCATAGAGCATCACAGTATTTACACAGATCCGATATACCCAAGCACTAATCACTTCAACATAGATTAGATCTAGGATTCATTCAAATTATTCAGTACTAAGATATCATATTAAATTCTTTCAAGCATATATCAGTGTACTAAGAATTTAATCACATAAACAAAAGAACAACCATAAAGCCCAAAGAAACCACAACACAGGATATACGTGGTTCACCCCCAGCCTGGGGATACGTCCACCAAATCTTCTTATTCTTTATTATCTTTTGTCAATATTCTACATGCACAGAGCCAGAAGATTCTACTCTGCATAGGACAAGAGATCTGTGTGCCCCTCGCCAGATCCTCCTTCCCTGAGCTATGTTACAACACAAAGCTTATACCCAATCTCTTACAATCACTTTAACTTAGCTCTACAAGTCTTAGACAGTATGCACAAAGCATCTACAATCCACAATTGCACTTATCACTTAGCACTAAGCACTTAGCAAGGTACCAAAAGACCTTCTCCCTTTCTTACCTCACCTAGAMTTTTATTTATGTATTACAAAAAGGACCTAAACATGGGTAAACCCATTTTCTGACATTCCCATACCTGCTACATAGCCCAAAACCCAAAAATACCTAAAAAGGGGTCGAGATTCCAYGATCTYCGCTTCGACTTGTGCTCTGCCTTCGACAGCCTTTCGAMGTCCCAAAAGTAGGTCAAACATGACCAAGGATCCTCAAAAMTTGGTCAAGGGCCAACAAGTTCACTCAAGAAGAGAGCTAATAAGCATGTTATTGATTTGAATAGAAWATTTAACAAGTTATATAASAATATACCTAGAGACATAAATCCTTCACATCCAACAACCAAAGTTACATACATTGGCGATTTCGATGTTGACTTTTCCATGGTGTTGAGGGAAAKAAAACCACCAAATCTTCTTATAATGTAGGATGATGCACTAGACATTGAAGGGAACATTATTGCATTAGATAAAATAAATATAAATAAGGATAAATTATAAGAGAAAAATAATAGAGAATATTGTGGTTCCTATGATCTAAATAAAGATTCCCAAGAAGCTAGGATGGATGACATGTCTAGACTAATCATGAAATTAACAAATAAGATGCCAAGATTTGAGATGGAAAATAACAGTGCAAATAAATATCCTGAAGTAGGGGGAATGAGAAATCCTAGTCAATTCACAAATCCTTTTCATCCTCAACTAATGAGGATGGAAAGAATAAATAAGGAACAACCCATCCAATCCATTGTAAATAACAACAGTAAAAAAAACCTTGTTGAGGAAGTCATGAATGAGGAATATATGTTGAATACATAGAAGAGGTACACCTGCTCCAGGAGGAAAATAATGTCATGCATCATACACAAACTGATTATGGATATTCTCTAAATCCTAGGAAATAAAATCCTTAGAGTGATCCAAACCAATAGGATTTGTCCTTTGTCCAATACATAATGTTTATTGATTCATTACAGGATGAAATTCACAATACGTATGATCCTAGGCCTAGGAAAAATGAATTTATTCAATACATTCAACCTCATCCTAAGAATCCTATCCCAAGCCAACTCAAATATAAAGCCAAATAATTTTTTGATATCCCTAATGCCAAGGAGGTTTTGTAACCTTCAAAGAGAAAGAAATCAATTAAATAATTTGAGGAATTAGTTCCACTTTTTAACATTGAAAAACAATTGTCCAAAATCAATATCCATGTACCATTGGTGGAATTGGATAAGAATCCTTCATATCATAAACAAATTGAGAAATTCCTATAGGGGAAGGGATCAACAAGCCCTCATCATACCTTAAATGTACAATATGAGTCCCCACCATAGTTTTTATCCCTCATATACATGACAAATAAGAATTTGTTGCATCTTTCTATGTAACATTGAATATTCATGATAAAATGCTACACAACTGTATGCTTGATTATGGAGAATCACATAACCTCATCCCTAAAGTAGTCATGGAAAATTTTGGATTGAAGATAACTAGGACATATAATGACCTTTATTATTTTTATGTCATAAATGTGAAGTGTGATAGGATGACCAAGGACATGGTGGTCACCTTGGATAAGATTCCTATCAAGTGTTGGAATATTGACCAATACTGAAAGGGGGGATGAATCAGTATTGAGAACTTTTTACTTTTTTTAATCACAACATGTAAACATTATGTTATAAACAATTCCATTCAATTATCATTTCATTTAACATATCATAAACATATAACCACAGATGCAGAGTACACAAGAAGTTTACATGGAAATCAAAATGGGAGAAAACCACCGAATGATTTTTAATATATATCTTGAATATTACATTCATAGGAAGCACTAAATTCCAATATTCTCCAATAACATCTGAAAGGAGGCTCCAACCCCCCTTTTTATAGGATCCAACCTAAAGGAAGATACAACTCCCTATATTCTCCATATCCAACTAGAAGGAGGCTCCAACTTGAAGGAATATCCAACTACCTTGATTCTCTAGCTCTGACTGGAAAGATGCTCCAACCCCATTTACTTTCCCTTTCCTTCCTCCCTAAAATATAAATAGAGACTCAACCTATCACTGAAAATCAACCTGTCATTGTCACTGATAATCAACCAATCACTGTCATTGATAATAAACCTGTCACTCATTGATAATCAACCACTCACTAATACTAATACATACTCATCACAATAAAAATTGGATACACCATAATTGATACAACATCATCATAGAAAAACCATATCCACTACAATTGATATATCATCATCATAAAAACTTGATACACCATAACCGATACATCAACGCCATCAAAACTAGATCCACCACAAATTATATATCAACATCATCAACCTAGTTCCACACAAATATTGTAGTTCCACATGGATCCACATACAAACCCAAACATTACTTCTTAAATATGCATACAAAGATGATCAGAACTGTACCTCAAATATGCAAACTTATAAGATTCACCACAAGCACAATTATCCATTTATTATTATGATACATGGAACTACAATATTAGGATATGTTATCCTTCTGATGCAACAAGTGGAATTCAATTTGGACCTATCAAACTTCATACATAATTGTTTTATCTCGAACACTTGTTTGGAACTAGTGTATTTGGATCAGTCAGAAACCCTCACTTCCAACAACTCTAACTTGTACCTGTAATGAATCAAGGTATGAAACTTGTACCCAATATTATTTGATATCTTCTCTAAAATTCCTCCAAGTTTCTCTCCTTGATTCCTCACTAAAAAAGAGATATATAGAAAATGGTATACCATCTTGAACTTTTTTCTATTCTGGAGAGCACAATTGGACAACATGCCACACACTCAATATTTGATATCGTATTATGAAACTCATACAAAACATACTAAATTATGTATTATTTCCAATTAAATTTGTATCATGGAATTTGGATCTTCTATGAAGATGTTATGATGGTATTACCTAGAACACCTATTTGAGATTAGTTACAGGACTAGTAAAAAACCCTATCTTCCATAGAGTTCATCTCCAAAAGTAAAATGACTCAGATGTTTAAATTAATACCACAGGTACCCTAATATGTCTTCTCATCAGAATCCATTTTTCACTATATGAATCATTCTATAAAAAATGTTATAGATAAAATGGAAATATTACCTTTAAATAACATACCTTATAATACA
>JZKD02S1751733.1:59549-77088 GCA_000966675.3 Picea glauca
GAATTCATGGCGTCGGTTTACCATATCTACACCATGTCCAGTAGGCCCATTTCGTCAGAGAGGTGTGTTCCTTTCCTCACTTCCTATTTTAATGATCCTTGGACCCCACCTTCCTCAAATACATCTTGTGAAGGTCATTCACATGATGGAATGGCCATGCCACTATTGAAAACATAGATATCATATCAAGTTGTTCTTGAATATTTCATCTATCCAGATACTATTACCTTGTAGATGGATGAGGAGGATATTTTTATTGAGTCGATGTGGGCCACTTCACCGTCTTGCTCACATGACTTCCTTGATGAGAATTTTCTCTCATATGAAGCTATCATCAAGGCCATGAATGGCTCTAACAAAACTTGGGATGATATGCATCATTGCTCTTATTTTCTCCCAGAGCTTGCTAGAATCTAACAAGATGACTTTAGATCTACTCTGAGCGAGATAATTGGTCACGCCGTAGTTCCTCTCGATACACACAGAATTTATTCCAAAGGAAATATGGCAAGTATCTTCCCTACTATCGCAATTGATATCTCTCGTACCCATGGAAATATTGAAAATGTACACATAGGTCCAGATTGTTTGCTAGAATAAATATTGATCTACACCAAAATCTTCAAGGAATTCTGAGATGTATTCGCTTCTTCATATGTAGAGATGCCAGGAATTGACCCTCTAATTTTATAACATGATATTAAAACATACCTGTATGCTAATCCTATTCGACAATGTCTTATAGTTGTCAATCCCCGGAAGGCCCCTGCTATTAAGGCAGAGGTAGAGAAACTGCTTAATGTTGGCTTCATCTACCCAATTCCTTTGATTGAATGGGTATCCAATCTTGTTCTTGTGAATACAAAACAAGGAACCATCTGTGTATGCATGGATTTTCATGAGCTGAACAAATCTTTTCCTAAGGACAACTTACTGACACCATTCATCGATCATATCCTCGACGAGTGTGTGGGAAGAAAAGTTTTTTCTTTCATGGACAAATTTTCAGGGTATAACCAACTTCAAATTAAACCTGAGGATCAACATAAGATGGAATTTGTTTGTCGTTGGGTTACTTTCAAATACCAAAAGATTCCTTTCGGCCTTAAAAATGCTGGAGAAACCTTCCAACATGCTATGACCTTCTCATTCCATGATCTTAAGCATATAGTCGAATCTTATCTTGCTGATATTTCTTCTCACTCTCGTTAGAGAATGGATCACCCTAAGCACCTTCGGCTAGTTTTTGAAAGATGTTGTCATTATTGCATCTAGTTGAACCCTCATAAATGCATATTTTTCATTAGGTCTAGATGTCTTCTAGGATTTTTAGTCTCTGAGACTGGGATCATGGTAGATTTGTTAAAGGTTGAGGAAATACTTCGATTGCCTCCCCTACGCACTATTTGATAGCTTCAAGGTTTACAGGGGAAAGCTAAATTTTTACGTTTGTTTATAGTAAAGTATGACAATATTACTAATGGTTTCATGCATATTTTGAAGAAGGAAACCCCTTTTATATGGGATGAGCGAACCCAAGAATCCTTCGATGATTTGAAGAAATCATTGGTATCAATGTCTCTGTTGAAGTCTCCTGACTACAGTAGATATTAGTTTATTTATGTCTCCACATCCTAAGAGAGGATTGGTATGGTATTGGTTCAGGAGGATGATGAGCTCCATCAGAACGCCATTTACTATTTTAGTCGAAACTTAGTCACTCCTCAACTCAAAAATTCACACGTTGAAAAGCTATCTTTGGTTGTCACTCACACAGTCCAATGATTACGCCATTATATATTGCTTTGCAAAAATACTGTGGTTTTTTATTTCAATCCATTTTAATACTTCCTTACTAGGCATATCATAGGGGGAAAATACAATAAATGGATTTTCATTTTACAAGAATTTGATCTCGATTTCACTTCTGCGAAATACAAGAAATCACTAGTCTTTGCAGAGTTAATATCCGACTTCCCACGATTGGATGAGGATGTTATTCATGTTGATTCTTTTTAGGATGAACACATTTTCCTTGTCATGTCATCCAAACCCTGGTATGGAGACATTGTTCTCTATCTTCAAACTTTGAAGTTCCCTTAACATCTCTCGCGAGATGACCGACGACGTATAGGATATCAAGCTAAGAATTACCTTATCGTCTTCGACACTCTGTATCATCGAGGAATAAACAATATATTGGGTTGTTGTTTAAGTGATGAAGAATCCAAGTCAGTTCTAAATGATTTTCACAGTGGGGCTTATGGTGGTCATCTATACGAGCTTGTGACAACCCAAAGAATTTTTCGAGTCGACTATTTTTCGTCGTCTATATTTAAAGATTGCATTGAAGCAATTAATAAGTGTCACCCCTACTAGGTGTTCAGTCGTAAAATTCACTCGCATCTGACCCCTCTGCATCCATTCATCATCGTCGGTCCCTTCACCAAGTGGGGGATGGACATTGTGGATTGTAACCCAACTTTGGATGGGGGGCATCAACACATTATCGTGGTCATAGACTAGTTTAATAAGTGGGTCGAGGCCATGCCTACAATTAAATATGATGGGAATATTGTCTCCTTCTTCATATTCAATCAAATTATCGCTAGGTTCAGAATCCTGAGTGACATTGTCATTGATCATGGACGTCACTTTCAAAATGAAATGATGGAAGAAATAGAATATAAAATAGAGTTTAAGCATGGTCATTCTTCCCCTTACTACCCCCAGGAAGATGGATAGGTAGAGGCCATAAGAAAGTCTCTCAAGACCATTTTACAGAAAATTGTTAGCTAGAGAAAATCTGACTGGGATATCATGCTATATCCCACACTTTGGGCATACTGAACCTTGGTCGAGACTACCACCAGATTTTCTCCTTTCCATTTAGTATAGAATGTGGAGTCGATATTACCTATTGAATGTGAAATCTCTTCTCTTATATTGGTAGTTGTGCTCCTACCTGACATTTCCAATCTCGAATGATGCCTCGTACATCTAGAGAGCCTAGACGAGAAATGTCGAGATGCTTCTACGACTATCGAAGCGAATAAAATATGTTTCAAGGTCCAATAAGTTAATTTTTTTTGTCCTCGGTATTAGACTGAGGGTGACTTGGTCCTTTTATGTGATCAATCCAAATAACCACTAGGGGGTAGGCAAGTTCAAACCCATGTGGCACAGTCCCTATATTGTGTGACGCGTATTGGAAAAAGGAGCCTATGAATTAGAAGATTATGATGCGAACATGTTGGTTGATCCCAGGAATGGGCTCTCCCTGAAAAGATATTACTCTTGAGCCCCAATATTGGGAGTAACACTTCATATACTAAAGCAATTTAGTGTATATATCTTTTCCATTTATTTTTGTCTTCATCTTGCATATCAAGTTTTCCTTTGTTTGGAATATGTCAATGAGTCTTTGGTCTACTTAGGATTTATAGATGAAGCCAAGTTTCATACATAGAACTTGGATTCCACCGCTTGAGTTGTTTACTCACCCAAGGGTCTATTGGTGTCTTCAGGTGGCGTATGCCTAGGGCCATCCATGAATAATGTGGTCGAATATAGCCTAGTTATAGAACTTTTGCGCTATTCCATTTTGCATGGTATTCACTCTTTGGAGGTTCACCTAGATTCCTAATTAGTAGTATGTCAGTTGAATGAAAGTTACCATGTGCGTGGCCCTATGTTACTCCAATGATTCCTATGGTACACCTTTTAGAATGACATTTTTATTTTATTACTTATCATCACATACCTAGGAGTTCCAATTATGTATCTGATGCATATGGTAATTTTGTTTTAGATTGGCATTTGTCACGTAACTAAAGAAAATAAAACATTCTCATCAATGTACACATTGTAACATAAGTAAAGTCGAAGAACCATGTTTTTATATATATTTCAAAAAAATATTATTTTTATAGTACAAAATTGGGGCTAACACCCTCAATACACATATACAATCGATAATACAAAATCCATGACATCTACACCTATCTAGGCATGCCTACCACCTGTCACTACATAGACTCCGACAGATCCTCCACCTGAACCATCAGAATCCTTTACATCAAACAAGACATGTTTCCCTTCACATTTTGAAGGACCCTCTTTGGTTCTCCTCCCACCACCTCATCTCCCTGGTGCCTCCGACGATGTCGTGGAATGTTGTATGAACGTCGTGGACCTATTTCTATGTCACATATTTGTCCAATTAGTACTTAAAGATAATCAAAACAATATTTTTGTTTTCCTATAGAATAATAAAAAAAATTAAATATTTATAAAAATTTGACATACCTATGTCCCCATAGGTGGTCCCTGGTGGTAATGGCATGTCAGGATCCCCTTTGAAGTATATCCCTTCATAGGGGTATTCATTGAGAGCAATGACCTGTCGTCTCCACCAGTAGAAGAAATCATCATTGTATGGTGTGGGGACACTACATCCCCCATGTCATCTCATCACCTCAGTCCACCGTGCCATGGATGGATCGCAAGGTCCTCATGGAAGGATCTCAACTCTAGGTTCCAAACCTGGAACCTACTCGAAGAAAAATATACACAATATGGAAGTGAACCTAAATTTCCTCTTACCACCCTATTTTCATTCTGTCAATTGGCTCTTCATGTTAGCCAGTAGTGAGGTGCACTAGTCGTACACCATGGGTCTCAAGCACTCTAAAGAGTAGAACATAAGTGGCCTTGATTCCTAGTGAAGTGCATCCAATCCCATGATCCATTTCAAAACAAGGAAAACGATCTTGAGGCTTAGATTGTTTATCTCTCGGATGGGGAGTTGACTCCTGCCCTTCTCGTTCCCTGCAGTGCAATGAGAGGCTATGCATTATTCTATCTTCATATAGCTCCCATCTCCTTGGGCTTTGAGGTTGACCACCTCACCCTAAAAGGATAACCCTGTCAAGAAATAGATATTCTCGACTTCAATCCTTAATGGTTGGCCATCAAGGTTGAAGCTCTCATTGTCTAGATCTCAATAATTCATGAGAAATTGTAGAAATATCACTTGGGTCCTCGTGCCTTTGAGAGCCCAAAAATTATACAAATCACATATTTTAAAGGCCATTTGATCCTCCAGATATATTTCCACAACAACATCTACCTCCTCATGTTCCCTTTCCCTCCACTCTAGCACCATCCTGCAAGCAAAAATTCATTTTTTGAGTTAGCATTGACTAAAAAAATTGTTTACGGACATATACGTAGGTTTCTTCGTTTACAATCATGTATAGGGTTGAGTATATGATGGATGTATTTTATAAAGTTTCTTATAGTCATACGTATATGTGACCTGATGAATGGTAGCAGGCGTACACCTAAACCTCTAATTTTCACACTAAATAACTTAAAATGTGAAACCTAAATACAAAATGTAATCCACTAAAAAGAAAGAGTGGGAGAAGAGGAATTACCTGGTCCAGACAGTCACTGGTTCTGTCACCTATAGCTCCTACAATCACCAGTTGAAGATCAGAGGTAATTTGGTCCAAAATCCACTATTTGGGTAAAAACGTAAAATGGTATAGTAAATTTGGTTTTTTATACTATTTATAGCAAATTTTTACCCACTTTTCATAGTTTTGGATAATAGTTTCTCCTAATGGACTAATACAACAGTGGATTTAGTTGGTTTTTGTAGTTTTTTCCAGGGATTCTTGCAGTTTTCAGCATTATGTCGACCATTCGTAACTTCAGACAAGTATTTTCGCTACCCAACATATAGGATAGGTATCCATTCCATCATGCACACTTGCATCATCCTATAACTGTCACTCATATGCCTTAGGTACAAACCCATATTTTAGCGACACATAAATTTATATATGTTATTAGAAGTGTTGTTATTAAATGGTAGAGACTTACCAAACATGGGTACCCTAGTTAGACCCTTTGCTTCATTTAGTGCCCATGCAGATATTTTTCCACAGGACCAGGAGTACCTCATAGCTAATACATGAATTTGTCCTGAACCTCATTTCTTACTCATAAACATGCTAACCTATACCTAGATGACTCCCAAGGGAGTTTTATTTAAGCTCATTTCTGACTCATTTTCAAAAAGAGAAAATATTTCCGAGTGAACTTGTCTCTTTCACACTCATAAATTGGATTTGAAAGGACATCTATTTGGTACAATTTTATCCCTTTTTCAAACCAAGTAGACTAATATTATGAAAAAGGAAATTTTTTGGCGTTATTTGTGATTGCATATCATGCCCTTGCTTGCAATTTTGAGCCTATTACCGGTTCTTGATTTGCGTTATAAACCATTTTCCTCAGCAGTTTTTCATCCTCAACCAAGCCGGTTCTTGTTTATATCCTTCACAACTTGATACCCTATACCCATGAGGGAAAATTCCCCTGAGTGTCCATCTCCTGCATGCACCTCCTTGCATTGAGAATAGGTATGTTCCACTGCTGGAACTAGTTTTTATTACTTGCGAGACTTGTTTTCTCCTCTGTATCATAGCATTCATTTGACTATGAGAAAAAAAAAAGATGGGTGGGAAGGTAGTATTATCTTATATTGTAAATAGTCATGTCACCTTTGAATAGAGCACAAAATTTTTGAGTCCAGTTGTCATCATAATTTTGTGTTTAGCATGGAATTAGGAAGTTGAGCTCGTTACAGAGAGTTTACTCCCCCGACTAGTTACTCTTCCAGTCCCTATGGAGAATTTGATTGTTTCCTCATGCATCTCATTGTTTCATCATTGTGTCTATGCTTCCTAAGTCTTCCATATGTCTCATTCTCTTGTTCAAAGGATGGCTATCAACCTCTGTCGGCCATTCCTTAGAAATATTGAATTTCCATGTCGTCCATACCCTGAGTTTGTCTCAAAATCACATGAATTTGTAGTTATATTGTGCACCCTGGTCCTACTTTCCTCATTTGTAGGTAACCTTGAACCCAACATTTGACATTTCATCATTGGTCGTTGACTGGGCAATTTCCCTTGTGTTCGACGACAGGACATATATTCAAACATTGGGATCCATGTAGCATCTTGGATTCCATTATCTTTGTTGGTGGTTTCCTTGCCTTTGTCATCATTTTTCCTCATTGGCATCTATTCAGAGGGTATTTTTTGTGTACTACTTGCACCTGGCACACCCAAAAAATGCATAGGTTCATTGGTTCATGAGCATGTTCTTCATCTGATTTCCTTGACATCATTAAGCTCTTTCTTTGTACCTCATGTTGAATGATGCTAGATGCCTTAATGCTCTCATTTTAGTGGGTCTCCTTCCATCGACTTCAAGTCATCTATTCTGGAGATGAGACCCTGAGTCCTTTGAGTACCTAGAGGCTTCCAGTCATTAGTGGAAGGTTCTCTCATCATCGACAGTTGGGAATACATCAATGTCTCCTGATCGATCGATTCTTCAAGTTTTCAACCCCGAATCCTTTATTCACACTTGTAAGAATGTTTTAGGTTCCTTGATACCTACTTTCATCATTGGTAGGTTGTCTCAAGTTGGTTAATGGTATACCTCAATGACCGATAATCAAATGAAGTCTCATTGTGTTTGACCTCAACTCCTTTATTCACATGATGTATACTTTCACCTTTGGAGGATTGTGTAGAAGACTTGAAAACATCAGTTTATAGTCGCAACCTTCTTGAGTTGCTGCTATATTTTCATTGGACTAGTACCTGTGTGACTTTAGTGATCATGGGAGATCATATTGTACTCCATTGTATACATATATATTCATATTGATTTCAAGATTGGTTTTACTAGGCCTTGTTTGTGACTATGACATCCTTTGGAATGTAACCACATTTGTATTTTCCTATTCATGGCCATGGATATCTGTTTGGTATATTTCACATGGATCTGCAGTGTAATTCAAATTGGTAGCCATGTATGAAAAGTCAATATAGATTATAATGACCAACTAGTTCTCCCATATTGGTCCCCATTACTCCACTTCTGGGTATTATAATGTATTTTGGCCATGGAAGATACTCCTCTCACCTCACACATTAGGGGGCATCTATTATAGAAAGATTTTCCTCACCCTATGCAATCTTGCACAAAAGGCATGTTTCCATTTCCCTATGCAGACTTGAAGTCCCTTTTTGCAAATCCTAGAGCTAAAAACATGTTTTTTCCACATATATGTTCTCTGCCTATATTACAACATGCGTATACGCAGGTTGCACCACTATAGACCACACATATCAGGAAATGTGACCAAAATTAAAAATGGTATCAGTTTTCCATGTCACGTCATGAGATCAATGATCCTTGGCCTTCCATATACTAGAAACATTCTGACTCGACGCTTCAATTCCACTTGAAGGCTATAAATGGGCCAAATCCGAGATATGGAAAATGAGAGAAATAATTCAGCTTTGAGAGGAAAGTTACTCTCGAGAAATTATTCACTTCACATTGAGTCTACATCCCTTTGTCCTTTAAGTCTGAACACATTATTCATCCCCCAATCTCTTCCCTTGCTCATTGAGAAATTCATTGTCTCTCTTATATAAGATTTCCTTTTGTGGAGGATTGAAGTGGTGGAGGCTCAGCTAGAAGGAACTTAGTTTCTCAGTTCTGAATCGTGCCAATATATAAGTTTGTAACTCATTCACTTCTTTTGATTATGTATTAATAGAAATACTCTTTTCTCATCCAATTAACATCTCACAAATATTTGAATTGTTATTCCATGAACGTATTTGTTATGAATGTTGATGGATTATGCTATTGAATGTGCTAACATTATATATTATCACCATATTCTTTCATTTCTTAGTTATTGATGACTAGTTGCATGCATATTTCTTTGGGTTAAGTGATCAACGGTGGACTTCATTGAATGCATGAGCGAGGTAGGCCTCTTATCTTGTCTTGTTAGCGTATTTGTTTATATAGAAGAGTTGAGATTAGATTTGATTTCTACAGTCATTTTTTTATGTTGTGGTTTACCTCTAGACATAGAGATATTTTCCTTGTAACAAACTTATAAACCCCAACATCACTTCTTAAATCTACATATAAAGATTCTTAGAACTATACCTCAAATTTGCAAACTTGTAAGATTCACCATAGGCTCAATTAACAATTCATGATTCTGATAGTTGGAAATATCATATCAGGATCTATTCTCCTTCTGATGCAATAACTAGAATTCAATTTGGACCTACCAAGCTTTAGATATAACTGTTTTATCTTGAACACTTGTTTGGGACTATTTTTTTTGGATTAGTAACAAACCGTAACTTTCAAGAAGTATAAATCTGTAACTATAATGAATCAAGGTCTGAAACTTTTACCCAATATTATTTTATATCTTCTATAAAATTAGTCCTATTTTTTCTTTTTGATACATCACTGAAAAATAGATATAGAGAAAATGGAAAACCTTCCTAAATTGTAGAATATTCTGGAGACCACACTTGTAAAATATTCCAAGTGTTCAACATTTGATATATCAATACAAAACTCATAAAAAAAAAAAAGTACTCATTCCAATGCAATTGGTCACATAGAATTTGGATCTTCTATGAAGAAGTTATGACTATTTTACCCAGAAAACATGTTTGAGGCTAGATACAGGAGTAGTCAAAATCCATATCTTCCACAGAGTGTATATCCAAAATTATAACAACCCAAAAGATGAAATACATAACATAGGTACCTTTGTGTGTCTTCACAATAGCCTCCAATTTTTTCTATTTGAATCATTTTATAAAACAAATTCTAGTGAACATGGAAAGATGACCTTTAAAGAACATACCTTAGAACACATCATCACAAAACTTCATCTTCCCTTAGAATTTTTCCCTTCTTCACTTCATCTTCCCTCTAAAATTTTCTTCCAATCTTTCCATAAGAGATCACAACAATGAGTGATTAAAATGAGAGGTTAGTAATGTGTATTTATACTTTTCCAAGTGCCTTGTTTACTTGAATTTAGGGTCATCTTGTAACTTCTTGTTTGCAACAACTTTTTCTTCTTTACATGAATTTAGTGCCAACTTATAACTTCTTGACCTTAAATATTAGGCTTCTTGACCATACTTCAAGGACTCATCTTTAAGAGGGAATAAATCCTCAACTGGGAGGAACCACGTGGCATTCCACTTACCATTGGAGACAACTTAATGAGGACTATCAATCAATGGATGTTTTTCATGCATTTTCAATGTCCTTCATAATATTTTTCTTCAATCAAATTTGGGCTTCATGACCACACATCTGGGGCTTCTTAACCACTTCACTATATTTCCAGGGCTTCTTGTAGATTTCTTCAAAGAGTCTTCCCATGAGGGACATGCTTAATTCTATTCCATAACGGGACCACTTTGGAGACTTCTTCAAATACACGCATCACTTATAGAGGCTTCCCAACTTTCCGCTGGGCTTCTTCTAGGGTCAAAATCAATGACAACTATGTTTTCAACATCGATAGAATCATTATGGATGTAGTGATGGATGAAGTGCCTACTAATTATGGAATGTTGTTGTAAATAACATGGACACGTAAGCTAGGAGGTACAATTCATATAGACATGACTTATGCCACTGTACCAATATTTGGAGGTGAAAACAAAAGGTTTTATAGAGAAAAAACGTTTTTGTATGTGGTTAGTGACAAGAAAAACCTTGTAAACCATACCATTTATGATGTTGATGAATATATTGGGTGTTTCATTATTTTAGTGAATGAAGAGTACAAGGAAGCCCCAACAGTTGCATACCCTTTGGTAAGTGTTTCTAAACAGATAGATGATATGTAGAAAATGTTTTTTTATGGGGAATATTCAAAATAAAGGGTGGAGGATGGTGCAGTAATAATTTCTCATAGAAATAGAGAATTCCATGTGTCCTACAAACTAGAGTTGGGGCCACCGATAATTTAGTTGAATATGAAGACTTTATTATAGGCTTGGAGGCAACAAGAGAAATGAAAAATACCAAGCTACTGGTATTTTGGGATTCAAAACTAGTGGTGCAAATAATCAAGGGCTTCTATCAAACAAGGCATCCTAGAATGAGGGAATATAAAATTCAGGTATGGAACATGATTGATAATTGTTATGAAGCTTTCAATATTTTTGTTTTCTTAAGAGAATTCAATAAGTAGCTTGATTCTTTAGAAGTAACAACTAGTACCTTCAAACCACTAGCTAGTCCCCAAGTGAAATATGAAATTGAGATGAGGTATAGACCATCCATCCCTAACAACATCAAATAATTCCAAGTTTTTGAAGATTAATAGAAAACTAAGAAGTTTATGGAGGTGATATATGAGTTTTCAAATACTCATATTGATTCAAATGATGAAGAAGGGTATAAACAAATGATTGTGGAAGAAATTTAAGTCACTCCTAGATTCAATGATTACGTGGCTGAGAATAATTTCCTCCAACTCAAAAACAATTTTATCCCAAAAGGGATGCTACCTCTGGAAAAATTGTTTGATAAAAATGATGTACCTATGAAGCCAACAGTCCTTCCCAAAGATAACAACACTAAAGAATGTAACATAGGGACAAAAAGGATCCCAAATACATAAAGTTGTCAACTGATATCCATGTTGAACATAAGGAAGAATACCTACAATTATTCAAATAATACATGGATTCTTTTTCTTGGAAGTACGAGGACTTAAATACTTATGATACAAGCATCATACAACATAGAATACCCCTCAATCCTAGTACCAAACCTTTCAGGAAGAAATTAAGGAATTCTTACCCTCTTTTAGTTCCTACCATTAAGAAGGAGGTAAAGAAACTAATATATGCTCATATTGTAATTCCCCTCAAGTATTTTGAATGTGTAGAAAATTTGGTCCAAGTTAGGAAAAATAGTGGAGATATAAGGCTTTATGTGGACTAAATAAATGATCCTTCAAAGATAATTACCCTCTTCCTAAGATTGATCACATACTTTATAAATTAGTGGGGGGGGGGATATCCATGATGGATGGTTTCTTATGATGCAAGCAAGTGGAAATGCATCTAGAAGATAGGGAAAATGCATCCTTCACAACACCATGGGAGACTTTCATGTATGAAAAAATGTCTTTTGGTTTGACAAATGTAGGAGCCACATTTCAAAGAGATATGAATATAGATTTTGTGGGAGAGAAATACATAGTCATCATCATATACCTTGATGACATTAATGTATTCTCAAAGACATATGAGGATCACATCAAGCATTTAAGGCATACTTTTGTGAAGTGCGTAAAATTTGGCTTGTCTTTCAAGACTAAGAATCCTTATTTTTATATGAAAGAAGGAAAGCTCTTGGGCCATATAATATCCAAGGAAGGGGTAAATATAGATACAAAAAGTGTAACATCCCCAGCCACCCATGTCGAGGCATGCTACTATAGAGAACTCTTTCATTCTCTGATACCATGTTGTAACATACCCAACATCCAACTCATCTATTCCACATAATTTTTTTGAACTGCATGCAATTAAAACATATACACACAGAACTCTTGTGGAAGATGTATATATAAAACGTAAGAAAATAAATACATTTTGTAAATGCATGGATTCATATTGAAATAACTATAAACATGTACATGCAAAATATACAAGCAATACCCATAAATATAAAGACAGTTATAACCACACATAAGATAAACCCATAAAGATACACACGTCAATAACAATGCAATATGTAATTTTATCACACAGTTGACACTTATCTTAGTAAGAATATCACCAACTGTGTGCAAACTTTCCATGAACCTCCCAGCCTTAGACCACACTACTCATCACTCTCAGTAGTGGGTCACTCCTAGCTGTGACTAAACTCCACCCGGGTAAAGGGATTCCTAACCAGGCTAATGGTTCATAAACAATAGGAAAGACTCCATCACAGGCACCAAATCAACTAATGAGCTATAGTCCCTCATTCCCCACATGCTTGTCCCACCCTAGGAAGTGTTCCCCTTCTCTGATCAACAATCCTTCGGCTACCCCACTTCCTTTCTGGGCTTCAGCAACAGGCCCGACAAGAAGTCTCAGATCCTTGTAGTTGCAGTTTAGCACCTTCAGCAAATCAATTCCCAACAATTCTCTCACCCAGCAAGAAATTGCTCACGGTCTTGACAACCCACCTCTTCAATATCCCAAGAGCCTGACAACCCGCTTCTTCAGTCACTCCCAACCTAACCAACTACACAAACATAATGTTATGGATACAAGTTCAGGTACAGTGACAGGAAGTATGAAGGATAGCTGACTGCATGAGTGAATACTCATGGATGATTGACTGGATGACTGAATGATGGGAGGAAATGATG
The DNA here is from genome assembly GCA_000966675.3 of Picea glauca. Classification (NCBI taxonomy): domain Eukaryota; kingdom Viridiplantae; phylum Streptophyta; class Pinopsida; order Pinales; family Pinaceae; genus Picea; species Picea glauca. The sequence continues at coordinate 72,865 of JZKD02S1751733.1, forward strand.
GAAAGAATTCCTGGAAATGAACTAAGTTCAAAAAATATGTATGCATGTCCCCAACTTGACACTTGTCATGTTGGGAGCTACTTTGGTCCACTTGTCCCCATCTTTAGAACTTAGGATAAAATAATTATTCATACTTTATACATTAGGAAATATTAATATAATATTCCTTTTTCGTTTAAGCTCCCTGGATTAGCCCCTTTTACTTAACTTTTATCACCCACCCTTTCCCTAACTAGTGGATTTTAGTCCCCCATACTATTTTATCGTGGTCAGTCTGCGGGCAGTGATGTATTTTATATTAATAATGAGGCATATACAAAAATAGGCACACTGGCCTTTAACATATAGGCTCTCCAACCTAATCATAACATAAGCATCCTAGCTTATAATAATAGGCTCACCAACCTATAAAACACATCATATACACAAAGGTTCCCTGGCCTCAAAATTGCTCGCACTTAAGTTGTTGCGCGCGGTATCCTGGAATGTGCACACTTCATCATTTTTCTGTGCAGTACATGTGCACATTGTGCCATAAAAGGTGCATACAAAAATTATATCAAACAATTCACCATCTTAAGTACATTTTCATTTACATTACAATTGGTTTCGTCCTGGGGATATTATAGAAAGGGTGGAGGAAATCAAATAAATTTCCTTTCCTAGGAACAAGAAGGAAACATGATCCTTCCTCGGAAGAATCACTTTTCTGTGAAGGTTTGTCCCAAATTTTGTTGAAATGGTAAATAATATCAATGACATGTTAAATAAATACCATGAAGTTAAATGTGCTACTGAAGCTAAAGAGTCTTTTGAGCATATCAAAAAGGAATTGGGAGAATCTCTATTTCTAGTCATCCCAAATTATGATAAGCAGTTCTTCATTTTATCTTTTGTCTCAAAACATACCATGGTTGTTGTGTTATTGAAAAAAGATGAAGAAAATCAAGATTGGCCCATATCCTTATTTAGTATAGCCTTAAGAGATATTAATATTAGGTATTACATATTGGAGAAACAAGCATTGAAATAATTCAAAGATTATGTATTGCACTCTAATATATTGGCTTATGCACCAACTAGCACTATAAAATACATCCTAACATAAACCGATATTGAAGGGAGAAGGGGTTAATGGATTTCCAAAATTCAGGAGTATAATTTAGATATCAAACCCATAAAATTGCTAAAAGGAAAAATACTTTCCAAACTTGTTATTGAATCTAATTGCAAGGCTTTATACATCAATTCACTAGAAACAAACATCATGGAAACAAAGCCTGAAAGAGATCAAACAAAAGAACCATCCCTCAAGGTAATCCCTAAATTTGCTCAATCTGATTTGTATGAGGACACAATGTTTTACCTATAGAACTTAAGTTTCCCATAAACATGGGACAAATCTAAGCCTATATTTATTAAACCCAAGGTTTTGAAGTATTTCATTTTGGGAGAAAATTTGTTTTGGAAGGATAGAGGAGGAGTTATAACAAGATTTGCCTCACCCTATGAAATCTTGCACATAAGGCCCTTTTCCATTTCCCTATGTAGACTTATCACCCCTGTTTGTAAAATCCAAAGCTAAAAATACATATTTCTCCACATGTATGCATCTTGTCTGCTATACAACATGCCAATACGCAGGCTGCTCCACTACAGCCTGCATATATCGGGATTTGTGCCAGAAAATGAAAATTAATGTCGGATTTCCATGTCATAATAGGAAATCTATGATCCTTGGCCTTCCATATATTGGAAACATTCTGACTCGGCCCTTCGGTTCCATTTTGAAGGCTATAAATGGGCCAATTATGAGCAATGCAAAGAAGAAAAAGGATTCAACTTTGAGAGAAAAGTTACTCTGGGGAAATTATTTACTTCATATTGAGTCTGCATCCCTTTGTCCTTTAAGTTTGAACATAATGTTTATCCCCCAAGATCTTCCCTTATTGATTGAGAAACTCATTGTCTCTCTCATATGAGCTTTCCTTTGGTGGAGGATTGAAGTGATGGAGGCCCAGCTGGAAGGAACTTAGTTTCTCGGTTCCAAACCGTGTTGACACGGAAGTCTGTAACATTTTCACTTTTTTTGATTATATATGAATAGAAATACTCTTTTCCCATCCAATAGATATCTTGCAAATATTTTGATTATTATTACATGGGAATATTTGTCATGTTTATTAATGGATTATGTTATTGAATGTGCTAACATAATTTATTATTACCATATTCTTTCTTTGCTTGGTTGTTGAGGACTAGTTGCAGATATATTGCTTTGGGTCAAGTGCTCAATGGTGGACTTCATCAAATGTCTAGATGATGTATCCCTTTTATCTAGTCTTGTTAGTGTATTTGTTTTCATAACATACTTGAGAAGAGAATTGATTTCTACAGTCATTTCCATCTGTTGTAGTTTACCCTAGCCATAGAGATATTTTCCTTGCAACATAATTGGTGACCATATTGGGGAATGAATCTTATTTCTTAGGGTTTGGAGTACTTTTCTCCTTATATTTCTCTCATTCCTATTGTGTTTCTTGTTGAATCATTGCTTGATAATCTCTATTCACTCTTGGTCTGAGTTTTCAGCCTTCTCCCTTGCTTGGCCTTTTTTTTTGAAACATATACGTGCTTTTTCCCTTGACAATCACATATATATGCAATATGTCCCTCTACAAGATGTGTATATATGCTCTATTTTCCTAAACAGTCACGTACATCATCTTGCCTTACTTGTTTCCTTGGTCTGGTGGTTGTTGGGTGGGATTTGATGTTTGTTGAGCCTTCTTGGGTCTCTGTAGTGCCTGTTAAGTGCTTATCAGATGACAGGAAATCTGTCTTTGGTTGAATTTATGGGTGGAGTATTTCTCACCATCTTTTCATTTTGATTTTCCTTGTACATTGGGCTAGGTGTTTTTCTGCTTGATATCCTGTTTGAGTTGTCTCTTTCTATACACAATAGATTTTATATATCAGGTTGCTTTTTAGTCCATGCATTCTGATTTTTATTATATTGAAAATACAAAAATATTAGGCATTTTGCATTGCTTAGCATTTTGGTATTTTGAGTCCTTGTCATTATCTTAGTGTATATAATGAAAGATTTCATTTTTAATTTAGGATTGTAGAGTTGAAATTGAAAATTGTGTTTTTTATTAGAAGCATATCATTCATTGAAAGTTAAGGTTAGGAATTTGCACTATTTTCATATTTACTTTTCTTGCAGAGTCATAACATCATGAGTTTCACTACCATACCTTTTTGAGTAATCACGACCCTAAAATTAACGCTTTAATTTGAAATTTATTAGTCACAATTTTATTTTCTAGGGTGCACAAACTAGCTTAGAATTTAGCGGCTTGGAATAGGATTTTGTCAGTAAACTTATCCAAGGCAATTAAATCAACATATGTGCCTAAGAAAGGGAGTGGATAAATCCATTGTATAATTTGTAAGATCAGGAGCCTCCTCTCACAACGGATTTAATCACGAGGTCACACGAGGTTGGTTGGAGGGATATCCCCTCGATTCCTTCTTAGAGTCAGAGATATTTCTGGGGATCTATTAATATATGGGGATCTTGTTAGTTCCCTTACCTTCATGAGAGGTGGTTCTTTCAAGGTTTCATCCTTTTCTACTCTTCCCATATGGTGTACTTGACTTACAACTACTCGCCTGTGCATCAGTTATACAATGGTTTATTAATTTCTTGAATTAGGTGCCACATAGGTTACTTGCAGGGGTTATTCTACAGGTACCTTGGGTCAGATAAGGGTTAGACAACACACAAACTTTATGCAGGATTACATCTACAAGGGGATTTGATCGACTGGTTGTTAAGCCCATGAGGGCCCTTATAACTTATTTTGTTACCTCTGATCTTTAGTTGGGAGTCTCAGGCCCCTCTTGGGCGAGACATACCTTGTTTAGGGAGGGAGGCCACTTTCAACCACTTTACTCCGTTTGTGTGCATATTGGCCTTTTGAATTTTGGTGTGCTCTTTGATTGCTAGTTGGCCTTAGGAGTTTGTTATTGAATTTTCATTATCATGGATAGTGGACTTCCTTCGGCTCCATCATTCGCTACTACACCCCCCCCCGCCCCCATGATTTTTACTCATTTCATGGCGGAAAATCCTTCCTCTTTTTATAATGGTATGTAGAACTATGACACTCAGTCTACGCCTTGGGTATCTAGTCATTTCCCTGTTGATATGCCTTC
>JZKD02S1751733.1:82175-93439 GCA_000966675.3 Picea glauca
TATCCCATTATGACGAAATTCCAACAACCCTCAAGCTAGGGAAACACACAATTATAGTCTGGTCGATGACAAGGCGCAATCTCCTATAGCCATGTCAATATTCGAGGTCCTCCAAACCTGTCCCACTCAAAAAAAATCCTTACTCTTCGCCTTGGCAGAAGTCAACCCTGCTAATACTAGACTCATCACATTTAATCTAGATTGTGGGGAACCTCACCTCCCCACTTTAGTAGCTTTCCAGATACCAATTAAAATCTGGAACATCACAGTTCATCGATGTATCATTGATGAAGGTCATCCACATGAATCATGTCCAAAACTGTATGGCAGAAACTTGGCTCCCCTGAGCTAATACCATCCGCCATCACTTTGAGAGCTTATGATGGACAACGATCCTCTCCCGATGGGCTCTTTCAAAATGTCCCTGTTGAACTCGGGTGAAAAACCATCCTTATAGACATTGAGGTTATCGACGCCCTGCTCGAATATAACATCTTCTTTGGACATATCTACATGTATGCTATGAAGGCAGTGGCCTCTTCTGTATTTTGAATGATGATGTTCCCCCACAATGGGAAAATCATCACCATTGACCAAGTTTCACATTACAAGCCTAACCACTCCTCCAACATCAATAACATCTTACCTATTTTCTGCACTAGTTCCGACACATATCCACTCATGGATATGGGCCCCAAAATTTTCAAGGACCCATATTTGTTGGGGGTATACCATGGAGCACCATGACTCATCCACCCCTCAGCACAAGTGTGTGTCATATATTCCAACGAAACTAACAATGGAGATATCATTCCTCCCACAGACGCTTCTCCACTCCCTAACATCCCACTAGTGCAAGAAACCTTATCTCAAGAATCCCATGAGAACCCTATGACACCAATTATCCCCAATTTCACCCTCCCTCAGGGTCAAATCTCAATTTGGGAGACAATCCCCCAAGCCATTACTCAAATTCCCTTCTTCTAACCCCCACCGGTAGTACAATCTTTCCAGGTAGCCGCAACTCTTACCCTTCCCAATGTGGTTCTCTCCATTCTGGTATGATATCTACACCCACTCACGATGGTTCCTCAACCATCCTTTCCTCACCAAATAGAGGGAATCTTGATGTATATTCCAGTCCTAACTCTGACCGCACCATCTTCACCTCCACTTTCCAACACCAGCACTATGGCTGGGGGAAGACGAAAGATGAAAGAACCCACCGCTCAAATTCCTCCCTGAGTTCAACCTCCTTGCGCACTATGTGAGAGAGAGGGACAACCCACAAATATATGTCCCTCTCTCCCCAAGTTACATAATTTGATCCACCTCCCTCGAGCAACCACATCACTCGTCTCTTCACCAAGTACAACTAGTAATACCATTGTTTCCCCTAATACAGGTAGTAAAGTTCTAAAAAACAGGTTCACATGTGCCATATGTTCAGAGTATGGACACTACACTCATCATTGTCTCACTCTACCTCAGTTTCGACAGATGTTAATGATAGTACAAAAAAAATTTCAACAAGAGCCCTCTCCACCCACGTCATCAAGTACCCATGTCACTGACATCCATTATGTCACAACCTCAGTTAACGAACGGATGAGGTTCCCTTTCTCTCTTTGTGACTCACTTGATCATTTCACATACCAGTTTCCTTCAATCACTGAATATAGGCATTGTCAAATGGCCCTTATTCAAAATCCTCCAACTACCCCACTTCCTGTGATGCAAGTGATTCCCCCTATTTCTTCTCTAGATATTGTTCACATCACCTCCCTTGAATCTGAGTCACTTCCCACCCCTCCATTTTTCATGGATATACTATCTGAGGATTTACCCCCAAATCCTCCCAATTCTCCTGATAATTTCCCTCAAGAAATCGTACCCTCGACCACATCTTACAACCCACAATGTCTATACATTTGGTTTATGTCAAGCATGTCATTGCACCACAATTGTGACATGCCCTCTACGTCTTCACCACCTGAAGACCATCACCCAGTGACAATCACCATTCTTACTTCCTCAAATCCCCTATATTCTCACATTTTCCATGGTGACGAAGATATCCTAGAGGAACTAACTACCCCTGATTTCCCATGGAACACACCTCATCACAGAGCTCTCTTTCTCTCAAAGGAAGCCTTTGACCCTCCTATCCAAAATTCCATATGTGAAATTTAAACCAAGGAATTTATTCCGTCAGGGAATATAGACTGGTTCAACAACCCTATCCCTGCCCTCAATGCTTTTGAAGAATGAAACATTGCCAACATTTTCCCCACTGTCAAAATTGACATTTCCATCAAACTCAGAATCATCAAATAAATCACCATTGGCATCGCATGCTCCCATGAGTAACTCACCGCTTACAAAGCACTCTTTTAGGAATATCGAGATATCTTTGCCTAGTCATATAAAGAGATGCCCAGCCTTGATCCTCCGATCATCGAACATCACATCGACACTTGGCCTAATGTTGCCCCAGTACATCAAAATCAACGACCAGTACAACCATCCAAAGCCGCAATTATCAAATCCGAAATTGACAAACTACGCACCACATGGTTCATATACCCCATCACATACATTTCATGGGTCTCCAACCCTGTCCCTGTTAAAAAAAAATAGGGCATTATTCACATCTACACTGACTTTCATGATATCAACCATTATTTTCCCAAAGACAACTTCTTCACACCTTTCATCAACCAAATTATTAATGACTCTACAGGCCACGAGGATCTTTCCTTCATGGATGGTTTCTCTGGCTACAATCAAATTCAAATTCACTCAGTATATCAGTATAAAACTGCATTTACCACCCCATGGGGTACTTTTTCCTATCATGTCATGCCTTTTGGACACAAGAATGCACGTGCTACATTCCAATGGGCCATGACTTATGTTTTCCATGACCTCGCTCACATCATCCTCTCTTACTTGAATGGCCTCACTGCTCGATCCAAGAAAAACTCAACAGCTAAATGACTTATGAGTTGTCTTTCAACGATGTTGCCAGTACAATATCCGCTTGAATCCCCTCAAGTGTGTATTTTGCATCATTGCTGAAGGCCTATTTGGGTTCATCATTTCCCAACATGGCACCATTATGGACCCCCTCAACGTCCAAGCTATCACAAAAATTCCACCACCTCGAAATTTGTGCCAACTGTAGAGCCTACAAGGAAAAGCCAAATTTTTATGACACTTTGTCCCATATTATTCCACTCGCATGCATGGTTTCCTTTGATTACTACGTCATGATATCCCATTCTGATGGGATGAACATGCTCAAACCACTTTTAATGATTTAAAAGAGGAACTCTCCAACACCCCTTTGATTAGTCCTCCCGACTATGATTGCGATTACATCCTCTACTTATAGACCTTAGCCGTCTTAGTAGTAGGAGTTCTCTTTCAACTAGGGGATGATGGCCATGAACATGTTATTTCCTACATCAGTCAAAATATTTTAGGACCACCCTTGAAGTATAATCATGAAGATAAAATCCCCCTCACAGTTGTCCTCATAGTCTAGAAATAATGTCATTATATCTTGGTTCGCACTACCAAAGTCATGGCAGATTCTACTCCCATGCAGTACTTTCTTAGTCAATGACCAATTAATGGTAAATTTGCTCGGTGGATCATCATCCTTCAGGAATACGACCTCGAGTTTTCAACTCCCAAAATAAAAAAAAATAACTTGTCCTCACTGAACTCACCATAATGTTTCCCTCAGACACTACAAGTTCTCCTGCCAATACATATTTTCCCAATGAACACCTCTTCTACATCTCATCGGATGAACCTTTGTATGGTGATCTTCTTGTATACTTTCGGACACAAAAGTTTGGGTATCATATTTCATGGAATGATGTTCGACACATTCACCATCAAGCCCCTTCATACCTCCTTATCAGTGACATCTTATACCAATGTGGGGTCGACACCATACTTCATCGATGTTTGACCATCGATGAGGAAGAAAGAGTCTTGAACGATTCCCATAGCGGTGCTTGTGGTGGACACCTCTTAGGGATGTCCACCACCCAAAAAATAATTCGAGACAGATACTTTTGAATCACATTATTTCATGACTGCATCCACTCTTTCAAGCAATGTGAAAAATTCTATCTTTATACAACCAAATCATGAGTGCCACCCACTCTTCTACATCCAATCATCATTGTCATCCCCTTCTGCAAATGGGGAATAGACTTCATGACTTGAAACCCTCCATATAGAAATGTACACAATTATATCGTCATGGTGGTGGATTACTTTACCAAATTGACTAAAGCCATGCCTACCTTCAATAACACCATTGATACAACAAATATTTTTTTCTTCAATCACGTCATTACCTACTTCGAAGTTCCACTACAGTTAGTCTTTGATCATGGTAAACACTTTAAGAATAAGATCTTCATCGAACTCTCCTCAATGTTAGGCTTCTCCCATGAATTCGCCTCCCCATACTACCCTTAGTCCAACGGATAGGTTGAGGTTGTCAAAAAGGTCCTCAAAACCATGTTTCAACACACTGTCAACAAACATAAAACCAATTGGCATCATATGTTGTTTTTATCATTATGTTATTATCGCACGACAGTTAAAAATTCCACCAATTTTACACCATTTCATCTCATCCATGGGATTGAATCCACCCTTCCCATCGAGTGTGAAATTCCCATGTTGCGCACTACCATCGAGATATTACTTGACACTACTCCAATGGAGCAGTGCTTGTTGAACTTAGAGTCACTGGATGAATATTGTCTTTCTTCCTTAAAGAAAAATGAGGCAGATAAGAAATAGTCGAAGGCCACCTTTGACCGCCATGTCAACCTTCACTCATTTAATGAAGGAGATCTCATCCTAGCCTACGATATCACTCATGATACTCTCGGTCGTGGGAAATTCAAGTCATTATGGCATGGACCCTACATCATCCAACACTTCCTCACTAAAGGCACATACATCCTGGCCTCTCCAAAAGGCTATCCTCTCAAAAAACCCACCAATGGGYTGTACTTAAAGAATTTTTACSCCTGAGCATAGTCATTCTACACTAGGATTTTTATTTTGTACACATTTGTAGAGTTTTTAGTATTCTTTTGTTCCCTCCATTCCTCATGTCTGATCGACCAATCTATGTTATTGACAGATGCATCCTCCATCGGCCTACAACATCGGTTATGCTAATGGAGCTAGATGTTGGACATAGAATCTCGCTTTGGGCACTTGGGCCCTCTACACCCCCTCAAATGAACTACTCCACTCCAGTGTCATATGTTTGGGCTTAACAAACAACAATCAAGAAGAATACGCAACCGTCATTGGTCTCCTCACCAAGGTCTGTCACTGCCACATTCGTCACCTTAGCGTCTTACTAGATTACCAACTCATTGTCCTGTAGCTAAACAATGTATACAGTGTCCGCGATCCTTGCCTCTTCCGCAAATACCTACAAGTTAGACTCTTATCTCACAATTTTTATTCAATTAAATTTACACATATTCCATGACAATTTAATCAAACAACATATAACATGGCTAACATTGTATTGGATTTCCATTTATCACATCAAGACACCATCACACATACATAAACCATTAGAAGTTTGTCACAACATATAGATTAGACATCATAAAAAATATATATATCATCACATGTAAACATCATGGAGATCTCAAACATGTATATCCATATACATAAATAGATGAATGTGTCATCAATGTTTACAAAAAAGTACAACATGTACGTTGCCCGCAGGCAAGTGAGCCCCCCTGACCTCTATAGGTACAAAATTGGTGTCCCACTACCCTCTCAAAATGGACTCACAGGCCTATATAAATAAAAAAATATACAACATAGCACTCATGGTGCCTCTAGAGCACCACCACCAGGTCCTCTATCTATAGGAGGTGCCCCACCAGCTGGGGGCCCTCCAGGTCTAGGGGGAAGTCATCCAATCATCGTTGCCCCCGCTACAGCTGCTCTGTGAATCAAGGTTTGAAACTCTGCAAGGCCACCCACACACTACTCTAGGACTCTCTCATTCTGGATATGGGACCACATACCCTTATGCATGCCCTGCAATACCACATCCAACCAATGACATAAATCCTCTAAATCCCCGCCAGCCTCTCCCTGAGGCGCATGCGATGGCCCTGCACCTGGATCATCAAATATGTGCCTCTAGCCAACTCTCACCTAATTAGTTAGCCTCACCCTAGCCTCATCCCTCCATTGTCTCTCTCCCACCCATGGCTCTACCGTGATGGTCTCACTGGCTCCCGACGAGCCGGATCTGCAACCAACTCTGCCTCACAACCCCACATATGCAAAAATAAAAACAACAATAGCGTCAACATCCATCCATATATAAACATATGATATACTATCAAAATCATAAAACATAAAGTACATCAACATACCTCTCTGGTCCCAAACCTCCCCAGGAGGCAACACCATATCTAGGTCATGCTGAAATTCCATCCCACCATATGGGAACCGCAGTATAATCTGTGGCATATGGTGCCACACATGCGCCAATGTGGCTGTAAAGTAATGGCCACCGCCCCACCTACATGTAATATGAAAATCGATTCCCACCACATTAGTCAAGGCTCATGTGGCCCTGCAGCTGACAACAACACTCTCGGGCACAACATAGGCACCCTATCCAAAAACCATGCCACCAAGATCGATCCAAATTCAAAGTCACCAGATTCGATAGTCTGACACCAGTTAATTTTGCCCATAATCTTGGTGTGCAACATCAAATCGTGGGTGAAAAAATCCCCAAAAATCTCTGCATAATACGCAACTGACCACCACTGATTCGTTGACTCACTAACGATCCGTATATCCTCACAATCATCAATGCGATACAATGATGCAACAAATCATCCATCTCCTCAATAGGGACAATTGAACCTGACATAATGTTCAGTCCCAAACAATACCTCCGTGCCACATCTACCAAGTGTACATTTTCTTGCAACTAGGGATTGATAGGTAGGGCCATTCCCCGGAAAGGGAGACCCATCAATAAATAGACATCCTCCATAGCCAAGAATGTCAAATGTTTCCCCTGTACAATGAATCACTACAAGTAAGTGCTCCACATAGACATCAGATATTGTAGAAGGTACTCCTACACCCATATCAGTGGGTAGTCAAAGAAATTAAGTAACCCACTGGCTGCCAAAAGTCTCTGAATACCTGACTCCTTTATCATCACCTCCCTTTGGTGCTCCTAGTCTCGTTCTCTCCAATGGACTGGAATATTGATTTCATCACCTGCATTCACACCAAAAACACTTGATCAACCATCATCATCATTAAAAAATATCCAAAAAATACAAGTTTTTTCAAAACCCCAGCTTTGCCTCAAGTGCGTGGCTATCACCCCCCACAGGCACGCACACATGCGCGAATGTTATTCACATAGTTGCACATCAATGCGCAACTATTTAAGAAAAATTTGAACATCAATGCGCATCTGTCACCCTCACAGGTGTGTATTCATGCATACCTGATCTTAACACAAATGTGCACTAATGTGCAGTTGTATGAGAAACAGTTGCGCACAATGTGCAACTGTAATTTGAACAGGCATTCACCCAATGCGCACCTGTTTTTCACACTCACGCGCCACCATGCATAATTTGTTTCAACAAAGACACACATCATGCGTGGGAGAGGGAATTATACCCATGCATCTCAGCATGGGTATCCTTTCTTCTCCCACTCATTGGTGGGACCACCCCTACAAAAACCCTTGGTATGGCCATTCATACAACCCTGCCTAGAAAATCAACCCTATATACTATGCAAGTGGATGAGACCACTAACCTGTCTCTTTCAAATCCTATATTAGTCAGCTTGAACTCGCGTAATCTCCAAATATCCTCGAAAACCCTCTCGTCAACTCACTATGTAGCAAATACAAATGAGGTGGCATTATTGGCCCCACAACTATATATCTCCCCTTTTTGCAAACTTCCATGGTCAGTTACAGGAGCTCAGAGTATCTGTTTTCTAATCCATATTGAGCCATGGGATCAAGATCCCACCACCTACACAGTCAAAATCTTCACGTCACCATCCATACTCGGCCCTAGGGAGCATTTTTCTCATATCACGTCTAGGTACGCATTGTCATGTTCAAAATTATCAAATAGTTATTATATGTTCCTTATATTTACATATTGTTCACATCAAGTATTCGGTTTTCATCTGTGTAGGTACTTGGTCATCACAAACTAGTGCATCCCATTTAGGTATATGATTAACACTAGCATGTAATCATTCCCTTTGAATAACAATTTCATCTCCCAGTTCACCCTCCGACATTTTCCTATAGGATCTTCACATCCGGCTCTGCAGTACTATCACCTCCACTGCAATTTGGTACTATCACCTGGTAGCACTCTCCCCCACATGATTTGTCCCATCCACAGTTCTCCTTGTCACTTTGACACTCATGCTTCTTTCACCCCTTAGGGATGGGAGTCCCGATAGTCTTACGTATTTCCAAGAATCAGTCACATACTCCTTCTCCTCATTTTGCTAGTTTTCCCAATGGACTCCCAACTTATCTCATCATAATTATATTTTACCTGCACCTATGCAGTATCATTAACCCTCCATTTCATCCATAATTATTTTTCCCATATGCATATTTCCATCCATTCATTTACCTCATAAATAAACCCATCCATGGGCCCCGCACCCTCCACCAGTTCTCTATGACACTTGTGCCCTCACAGGCCAATCCATCTTGCTTTGGGGCACCTGTTTCTGTATCTGTACACTCATCCCAAATTATTCTTTATTCATTTGGCAAATTGTAAAAATCCTTTGTTTCCAGCATTTACATAGCTTTTGTTGTCTCCCTTGGTGACCTTCTTTTTCTGGAAAAGAAACCCATGTATCCCTTGGTTGGGGCATTCATTATATTCTACTGTTGTTGAAATCGTCCATAAACCCTGAGTATCCCACAGTCCATGTACCCACGATCTTTTAGTGTTTCCACTTTGTCATGCCTCTGGCACAATTTAACCCATGTCTAGTCATCCCCCTGACACTAGATCCAATTCATGGTTGTTTCCACTCATCTTTCACATATATCCCCAACCAAGGGAAGTCTTGAGTCTCACTGCATCTCGACTTCGTCCATGTTCCTTACTAGCTGTTGATCTTATCCAATGGATTTCATGAAGCCATTTTACTTCTTGGAGTTGTGTCTCCCTTTTTGTCGACATCGGCATAAGTTTCCATAAGGAGGACATTATCTTGACTCTCATTACCTTTACAATGAGGAGTCTCATACGGCACAGAGAAAACCATAATTTCTCTCTTCTATCATTGACCCCCTTAAAATTCGACTTCAACACACTCTCATGTTACGTTGGGTCTTACTTTGTGACTATTGCCATTGTTTTATACTAGCCGAAGACCTTTGAATTTTCTAGGCCATCAATGCCTATGAGTCATCAACACTTCTTACAGGTGTCATTACCTCTTTTCAGAGTATGTTCACCATTTGAATTATCATCTATCATTATTAAAACTCCTCGGAGGGCACTACAGTTATCTACATCAACATACAACTTCAATTACTATCTTACATATTTTGAATTACATGACACGAGCATGGGGCATGCCCGCCTCGTTTGTATACAAAATCTATTGTTCTAACCTAGAGAAAGATTTGGTCCCACAGTTTCCCCTCTCCCTCCAATGGGTCCCTCTTGCAGTTCCTCTCGGTACTCTTTCTTAAAATGGTACTCTCAATAGAAGAAACATTGATGTATTTCGTCTATAAGTATGCTCCTAAACTCACACATCAGGGGGCATATGTTATCACTGAAATTTCATCTTCAACATCGCATCCAAATGGTTACAGGAATAAAACATCTAAAAACACCTATTAGTTTACCTACGACACCAAGAAATCATTTCCAAGAGGAAAAAAATATACAACGGGTCAAAAAATTGGCATGTGCTAAAACACTAAAGGAAGTGTGCACACAGTGCACGGGCCAAAGAAGCCCATAGAGTGCACAATGCACCATCTGTGCGACTATGTACAAGAAAATCAACACACACCTGTGAAGGGCACATTTATGGTTCTTTTTCCCCCCCCACCCACTTCTGGACCAACTCCCAACTTGATTTTACCCTCAAATCTGAGCTGAATCTGAGTGGGGGGCTGGTCAAAGACCTAAGGGTTCCCTAAAGGGCCCGTCGTTCACACTAAAGACCTATTGGATATTACCTCAAAGGAAAGATATAAAAGGATTCCATGGGTGCACTAAGAATTCAAGAATCCCATTGTGTTGTTATGCTACCTCTATTCTCCTTCAAGAAACCTCTTTTATTCTTAGCAATATCTCATTAAGTTGTTCATCTCACCTCTTGAGGGAATAAGCTTGGATTTCTTCACCATTTTCTTTCTAGTTTACCATTTGTAAGAAGAGCTCTCATATAGGGGACTTAAGAGCTTTCCCAAGGAGGAAGAGGGGATCCATAAGTCCCCCTTTCTCTATGTTTTTTTCCCACGAATATGATTCTCCATTGGTGGCATGATTATTGGTCATTTGTTTGATTAGTTTTGGTTCTAATTCCCTCATGCATTTTAGTTTTATTTCTTTATTTGTTGTTAGATTAGTTGTTTTTTTTATTTCAAGTGATTGAATTGTTTGATTCATACACTAACCCCTRTCCTGTCTAGCAGACCCAACTAGAATTGCAAGTKCCCCTCTTTTTCTCATTCAAGTGAYGAAAGGGACACAACAGGTAGGTAACCTTGAGCCCAAMARTCAACACTTCATCATTGGTCATTGACTAGGTGCTTTCCCTTATGTTCGATGAGAAGACATCTATTCACACATTGGGATTTKTGCAATGTCTTAGATTCCATTAGCCTTATTGTTGGTTTCCTCWCCTTTGTTAGCAGTTTTCATCATTGGTTGTTATTCATAGGGTCTTTTTCATGTACCGCTTCAACTTGGCACATRCGAAAGATGCACAGGCTTGTTGGTTTGTGAACATGTTCTTCATCTGATTTCCACCAAATCATGAAGATCTTTCTTTGTACCTCRTGMTGACTGATGAGAGATGCCTCAATGCTCTCTTTTCAGTGGATCTCCTTCCATCGAMTTCARCTCATTTATTCTAGAAAYGAGACCTAGAGTCTTATGAGTACCTTGAGACATGTAGCCATTAGTGGCAGG